>JABUQX010055734.1:45000-52500 GCA_015478945.1 Trachelipus rathkii
TTATTATTTTTTTTATTTATTATTATTATTATTATTTATTTATTTTTTTATTACGAGTAATGTATATTGAATATATATATATATTTAACAGTAAAAAGTAAGGCAGGAATTGGAAAAATTTCTTCCAATTGTAGAATATTAGATTTGTATATTATAGAGCACTGGCAATATCCAGATAGATACTATATTTACGTGGGAAGGGAGTGAGTATACCTTTCTCGCGTTAGAATGAAAAGTATCGTCTTGATGTGGTTGCATTGTAACCTATTTATTTTAGCGTGAAATGGCTGGTATCTATTCCAAAATAACCTGAGAGAGATTTTATTTTTTTAAAATTTTAATTTATTTTTATATAACTTATATAATATTTTCATCAAATTTAAATTAGCCACAAAATTTGATAAATAATGATATCAAACAAAAACAGAGAATTGGAGCAGGAAGACGAGTGCAATGTAAAGAACCTCAGAACCAACTCACCCCACCCCGCTATTCACATAAGAGCGGTCTGCTCCACTCTATCTCTTGAATATAATAGATATAGCAGAATTTTTCTTAATATACATTGCTTTTCCAGGTAAGACATAGAATTATCACTTATAGATGCTTGGAAATATAAAAAAAATAAGAAAGTTAAGGAATTTTCATGAGAATATGGACGTACATTCCCTACAGGAATAGTGCTCTGTACAATTAAGTGAAAAAATTGAAACTATTCTAAACATTTGAAGCATAATTTAACGTATCACATCTTATAAGATTCATTTTATAATATATTAAACATTTCTGGTTCTATTTATCTCTTTGCCCATTACTCTGAAGTATTAATTTATAAACTCGGCCATAGACCTTCACCTGCGAAGAATAATTAATAACTCACGATTAGTTTATTTCGCTCTTTAACAGCAACGTTCTTGTAACGTTAAGCCTGCCTTACTTATTTCAGTCTAAATTTAAGCTTTAAGTCGTGAATGAAATGAACATAAGCGTGCTCGCAAACGTTTGGGGTTTTAAAATATGCTATCTGTCTAGTATTACTTTTTTCCTTTGGTATAATCTCAATTTATGACGGACAAATTTAAAAAAAAATAAGAATAGTTCCCAATTATTATTTACCAATTTGGCAAAACCATCCCATGAAGGCATTTTTAATTGTTTTAAAATGACCGTATATTCTTTTTTGTGGTAAAAGAGAGTATATTGCCTCCCTGATAATATATTACATTCCGTTTCCTATTTTCTATTGTTTCTTAATATACAAGCTCCTTATTCCAAATGTCTACTTGCATGATCTGTAAGTCTATTTTGTCAATTATTCATATGATATGACGAACGTGTATTCTACTATCTACGTAAGGCCCGAAGCTTCGCTGCGCACGACCCTGTCGTCGCTTTAAAAATTCCGCTCCGGCTCTCCGCTCCGGCTCGTACTCGCAACTTATATTTTTAAATATATCCGGTCGTTATCCAATTCACGGCTCAGAACCCATTTAAATTTTATAGCTAAAATTTTTGTAGCTCCTTCTCAACGACACAACTTGCGAGTCTTGCGACTCCGCTGCGGCGTCCCGGTCCGCGCCCTGATGTAAGAGAACAGACTAAACTTATTAGAAATTAAATTTCAAGAAAAATATTGTTAGCATTTACTTATGTAATTATAACTCACTGTTGAACATGCTCTCTCTGTCTTTAAATTTTGTAGGTATTACACTAAAATATATATATAATAATGATGTTTTTTTAATTTGAGAAGCATACTAAAACTTTTATCCATATTGTTTTATTTTAATTTATTATATATTTATTATTAATTTATTATTATATTATTCAAATTTATTATTATTATATTAATTATATTATCTATTATTATTATTATTATTATTATTATTATTAATTATTATATTATTATTAAGTAAAGTAGTAAGTAGTATATTAGTAGTAAGTAAGTAGTATATATAGTAATATATTATAATAATATAGTATTTATATATAATATATATATATTATATATATATATATTATATATATATATATATTATATATATATATATATATTATAGTATATATTATAATATATTAAATATTATTATATGATAATATATATATATATATATATATATAAGTTATATATTAATATTATAATGTTGTTTTTGTTTTTGTGGTTGTGTGTGTGTGTGTGTGTGTGTTTGTGTGTGTAAACCCATTAAAGCTTTCGAAGCATTTCGTCACCAAACAGCAAAGCTATTACTTGCAGCATAGAATCTTACCCACACGCGTTCTCATAGACACATGAATTGTATCGATTTATTTAAAATTGTATAAACTACCGAAACTAACGTGTGTGTGGGAAGACTTCCCGTGCTTGCAATAAGATGTAAACAAACAAAACAAAAAAACAAAAAAAAACAAACCATAAAAATTCCAAAACTCCTCCCAATGTTTTTTTCTCTTTTTTTTTTTTCTTTATTCGTTCAGATCTAATCTTGATTTATTGTTGAGAATTGAGCTCTATATTAAAGGTGCTCAAACTTTTCAGACTTTTTAAGCAACCACATTATCGAATCGAGAGAAAATTTTCTTTGATTGTCAATTTCAATACAGTTTTCTCTTCCTCTCTCTTCGTCTACTCTCTCTCTTCTCTCTTCTTCTCTCTCTCTATATATATCATTATATATTCATTATATTTATAGTATATCAGATATATAATACATAGTATTACTATAATATATAACTATATAATACTAATATATATATATAATGTTAATTAATTTATTAATATAGTAATATAAATTATTACTATCTATTGATGTTAAGGTCCCCTAAGTAGGTGTTGCAACCCTTACCCCGTGGAGAATCTACTCCTAAGAGTGTTTACCTGTAGGACCATTTACAAAGATTACCAAATAATTATTCGTTTATTGCCACGAACTATTCTTTGCATATTAGTTAATTATATATTATTATCAGTATTATTATATATATATCTAATATATTAGTTATATATTTAGAAACATTCTAATATTATAGTAGTAGTATTATTATGTCGTGACGTGGGGTGATGATACTATTATTAGGTGCATTCTACCACTCATTCTGGTCCACAAGACGGGATTTCATCAGGTCGGTTTAACTATGCCACGTTAACCAGTAAAGTTTGTAACTTTTTATACATTTTGGTATTCGAACTGTGTCCTGTCAGCCTCGAGAAAAGTCCACCCTTCTAGACGCTGTCACGAGTGACCCGCGAATGTACCTCACTAATGGTGATGTCGGTCACGGGGGGTTTTCATCTTGGCAACTTGGCACAACGCAACTCCCTCCAACAATATAACTCAGGCCATATCACTCTACATTTATCTTCTCTACCTTGCTTCTCGCCTTTGCTCAACTCCCTATTCCTTCTTCCCTCAGTACACTTCGCCACTTAATCAGCATTCCGCTTAACCAAAACATAGAGCTATCTATCCTGAGTTCCATAACCCAAACCATCCGCACTAACTTTGATATTAATGCTTCTCATTTTAACCTTTTTTCTTCACACTTACACACACTGTTCTAGACTTACGTTCTTATTCGTCCTTTAAACTCAATCTCTTCTCACTACATCTAGCACCATCCCCTAAAGATTTGGTCCAATTTGAACACAGTTGATAACACTTTAGATCTATATCCTCTTTCCCAGACCATAGTCTACTACTGTTGCATTAACACAGTAACATTATACTCAATTATACTAAACCTTAGCGCTCTCAAAACTTAGTCCCCTTACATCCACTAACGATTTAAATTGCATTCATAAATTTCATACTACACTCTTCTAGTACACTCTTCATCACTCCGTCTCACTCCATCATCCAACATATATCTTAAATATTCCTTATGCTCAGTAACATTTGATTCTTCTCTGCTCATTCATTAACATTCTCAGACGTGACTGTCCCTGCACTCACAACCCATAACTACTGTTATTTGTTTAATTAGTATGTATCATATATTATAGGTTAATATAATATTAGATATCTATTATTTATTCATCTATTATTAATCTAATATACTATTAATTTATAATTTGTATTATATAATATATATACCTTGGATAGTATATATTATATTATGTGATATGGCTATTATAGAGTACTTAGCTATATATATATTACTTATATAAATTAGGTATTATAAGGTAATACTATAGGTACTCAGTATTATTAGTCATATATTATATGTATATCATAGTACTGAATATAATTAATATTATTGAATATTTATAATAATATTATATATTATACTATATATATATATTATATATATTTCTTAACCCTCCCACGCTTACTCCTCTCTCTTCATTTCTTCTTCCTCTCTCGTATCTCTCCCTCTCTCTCTCTCCTCTGCTCTACTCTCTCTCTCATCTCTCTCCTCCTCTCTCTCATCTTCCTCTTCCGACTGCACCGCTTTTATTAGTATTATAATTCTCTCTTTCTCTCTCTTTTTTTCATTTCTTATGCTCTTGTCTTTCATCTTAATCCATCACGAATCTTCTTACCTTGGAAACAATTTGGACTGAAGGTCGCTAACATTTACACCTTCTATAACGAACCCAATTAGAACTGGATATAGCCTTAAAAAAGATCTATTGAAGGCTTACCAAATAATTATATAATATATATATATATATATTATATAATATATTTCTATATACATTATATATAATATATATAAATTATTATCATATATATATATACTATTATATTATATATTTATATACTATATAATTTTATATTATATAGTTCATTTATTTTATATAGTATTTATATATACTATTCTAATTAATAGCTATACATATACTAGTATAACTATAGTGAAAGAAGAAGATCGATTTCCTTTTTGAAATCTTTAAATCCCTATGTATATTATATTAATAATATATTGAATATTAATATATATCATAGGATAATGGGGGACTTATATATTCATATATAACTAATTTGGTAGAGGTAGTATAATAATATTAGGATATATTATTTATCATATTAAATACTATGGGGTTACTAGTCTAACTAATTATTCGGCCCCCCGCTTATCATAATTATTATATACTTACATACTATATCTATTACTAGAGCTACTATATTACTCATATCATATTTTATCTACTTACATCTTCTTAACAAGCTCTCTTAAAGCTCGTCCGCTGTCGTATGTCGCGCCTTCTACGCAACTCTGCAGTTCTTCTAAGCCCCGCGAGTCGCTTGCTCTTCGTGTTGACAATGACGCTGTTTGCCTGTGCCCTCCTGGCAACTGAGTTACACGCTCCGTACTATCTGTGGTGTTCTCCGGACTCTCGTTTAATAAAGGTGGGGTGAGTCTAGGGTTTCTTCGTCTTCAAACCCTCTTTTGCTCTCACTACTTCTCGTCCAGTTCTCTCTTCATGCTCGCCTGATCTGTTTTGCCTCCCTCTCTCTCCTCTCTTCTTCTATCGCCAGTCCAATGAGAGCAATTCTTTTCAGAAATCCCTCCAGTCCAGTTGCGACACGTCTCATTGAGAGAACTCGGCCAACTATGGCCTTTCTCTACTATCAGTTCCTCATCCTTTCTTCTATATTCCACAATCCCTGCCCAAGACATACTGCTTGCGTCAATCTTACCCATTGCTTCAACGCAAAATCTCAATCACATCTTTTTTATTCTCTTCGCCCAACTACCTTAATGACGGTCACTGGGTGACAGTCGCCGAACCTTAAATTGGCCTCTCTAATTTGGTAACTCCTATCCTTAGTTAAAATTGCAAGCTTTCCTCTCTTCCAGTATCGTGTAATAATATTGTAGGTATATATAGTACCGAGAATAGTATTTATGTATAGTAATATTTTAACGTTTTAGGATATATCTAGAGTAGTATATAATATATATATAATAATAGTATATAATACTGAAGATTACATATATATTTACTATCATATTATGTTTTTTATACTACTATTCTATTATATATAGATACTATGTGATATATAACATCCCCTATTATACCAGATATTTAAATCAGATATATATATAATATAGTATCTACTATATTTATAGGACTATGTTTACTATATGTATTAGCTACTATTACTATTTTATTATATATTATATCTTATATAATTATTGTTATAGTATTTATTCCTATATATATATAGCATATAGATATTATTACTAGGTTATAAAGTATTTGTATTATCTATTAGTAATATTTTATGTTGTTATTATATAGTTTAGTCGTTATTATTAACTATATATATTATATCGTACTATATTCATGACGTGTATTTTATATTAAGTATATACCTATTAATTCGGAGTATAGTGCTAAGGGAATCTCTTATATATTGATTGTATAATTACTTAGAAATATAATATACCTTAGTGATTCGGGATATGTGGAGATGGCATTACTAATATAGTATTATTCGGTATATTAAGTAATATATAATATCATTCTAGTGAGTTAATCAATATATATCTACATATATATCAGATGTAGTAACTAGTAATATACCGCACTTTTTTTATCACTAAGGAGTGAGATATTACTTATTATATAATTTAATATTTATTTGATGTTTATTTGATTATTTGAGTTTATTTAATTTAATATTTAATTGGTCTTTAATTTGTTTATTTGAATTTATTTAAATTAATTTTTAAATAATCTTTAATTTGCTTATTATAGTTCATTTAATTTAATATTTAATTAATCTTTAATTTGCTATTAAAGTTTATTTAATTTAATATTTAATTAATCTTTAATTTGCTTATTTGAGTTTATTTAATGTAATATTTAATTAATATTCAATTTGCTTACTTGAGTTTATTTAACTTAATATTTAATTAATCTTTAATTTCTTTATTAAAATTTATTTAATTTGATATTTAATTAATCTATAATTTGCTTATTAGAATTTATTTCATTTAATATTTAATTAATCTTTAATTTACTTATTTGAGCTTATTCAATTTAATATTTAATTAATCTTTAATTTGCTTATTTGAGTTTATTTAATGTAATATTTATTTAATCTTTATTTTGATTTTTACATTTATTTAATTTAATATTTAATTAATCTTTAATTTGCTTATTTGAATTTGTTTAATGTAATATTTAATTAATCTTTAATTTGCTTGTTAGAATTTATTTAATTTAATTTTAATTAATCATTAATTTTCTTATTTTAGTTTATTTAACTTAATATTTAATTAATCTTTAATTTTCTTATTTGAGTTTATTTAATTTAACATTTAATTACTTTAATTTGCTTATTTGAGTTTATTTAATTTTATATATGTAATCTCCAATTTATCAATTTAGTACATTTTTTTATTACTGTCATGAAAAATTATTGCTAGGATTACTTTCATTTTAATTTCATAAAGCAAAAGATCCATGAAAATCTTTACACTTTGGTTTCAATGAAAGCGTTCATATTACAAGACTTGCATCATTGTACTGTGCAGTATACTCCCGTT
>JABUQX010055735.1:0-13025 GCA_015478945.1 Trachelipus rathkii
ACATAAACTTTACATAAACTTTACATAAACTTTATATAAACTTTACATAAACTTTACATAAACTTTACATAAACTTTACATAAACTTTACATAAACTTTACACAAACTTTACATAAACTTTATATAAACTTTACATAAACTTTATATAAACTTTATATAAACTTTATATAAACTTTATATAAACTTTATTAAACTTTATATAAACTTTATATAAAACTTTATATAATTTTAAATAAACTTTTAAATAAAACTTTCATTGCTTCGGCTTGGATTGGTGCTCGTGTATTTGTTCCTATATTTGTGTTGCCGCGTACTCTTCCGTCCCAGAGGGTGAGGGAGATAGAGGGAACTGAGGAACTATGGGAAACAATTTATTGAATAATTGTAGGGAAGACTAAATGCTGGCAACTTTTAGTAGAAGAGTGAGTCGAATGACAAAGGAACTGATTGGTGAAGAGAACAGGTAAGCAATTTAGAAGTGGTAGATAATGTGTCCATCAAATTTTTACGATGAAGGAAATGAGTGAAAAAATGAAAGATGAACTTCTATTTGGAATTCATGGATTTGCAACTGTCGTATTAATGATATAAAGTGTTGGTGGAAGACTTATGAATGAGATGAAAAATATGTGTATGGATAGAGAAGCGTCTTGAAAAAATTAATAGCGATTTAAGATAGAAATTTGTTTGTCTCCATGGATACATAATTTGCATATGAATTGGGAAATGAATTAATGGTAGGAGTAGCAGGGGAAGGATTTAGAATGATAAAAAGTTGAAGAGAGTGGATGTGCCTTGCTTATTGTAGAGTGTGTAAAAGCAGGGGTTTGAAAGTAAATGTGTATAAGAGTAAGGTTATGGTGGTGAGTGAGGAGAGTCTGCGGTGTAAAATTATTCTGAATGAGGAACAATGTTCGATTTCAAATATCTAGGCTATGTTGAATAAAATGAGAACGGATGAGTGAATATTAAGATGGTTTGGTTATATTGAAAGAATGAATGGATGTCGGTTGGCTAAGCGGATGTATAGAGGCTAGTGTTGGGAATCGTCCGGTTGGAAGACCTAAGGAAAAGTGGGTTGAGTCAGTGAAAGAGTGTATGTTAGAAAGGAATGTAAACGGTGCCTAATAGGAGTGAATTGGCGGAGGTATGGTTGTGGGTCTATCCCAGGGAACTAACTCTACACCGACGAGATACCACAGTGAAGGTCCGTCGTGAAGTACTATATTGGATTTTTTTTTGGTAACGACGGGCTTATATTTAAGGGTATTGAGTGGATGAATTAGAAAGGGGGGGGGTACTTCCCTTTAGATTTACGTCATATTATTCTACTTTACTATTCGTATTTTGGTTCCGAGCATGTCACTCATCCTACTCCTTATGGGATGTGTAGTTAGATAAGGGAAGTAGTAGTAGTAGTAGTAGTAGTAGTAGTAGCAGTAGTAGTAGTAGTAGTAATAATAATAATAAATAATAATAATAATAATAATAATAATAATAATAATAATAATAATAATAATAATAATAATAATAATAATAATAATAATAATAATAATAATAATAATAATAATAATAATAATAATAATAATAATAATAATAATAATAATAATAATAATAATAATCAACAACAGCAACAATAATAATAATAATAATATTTATAATAATAATAATAATAATAATAACAATAATAATAATAATAATAATATAATATAATAATAATAATAATAATAAATAATAATAATAATAATATAATAATAATAATAATAATAATGTATGCTTGTGAAAAATATTACCTATATGTATAGTTTCTTCAATGGTACTGTCAAGAAAGTCAAACATAACTTTCCCAACATTCCACTTTCTGGTAACTTTTCCCGAAATCTGTTGAGCCAGTCGGTTCATAGAGCGCTCTAAATTCTTTATGCAAATTGTCCCATATCGCAGCTCACATTCCTTTAGTAGCTGAAAAACATTAAAACAATAAATTTAGCATCAAAGGTCTATTGGTAATAGTACTTATATAATTGTAAGGGAGATAAAGGGAACTGTAGGAACTATAGGTGAATTAGTTTATTGAGTGTTTTATGGAAGATATATTCTGGTATTTTTATAGGAAGAGTGCGTCGAGTGACTGAGGAACTGATTGGTGATCAAAGGGCTTTTAGAAGTGGTAGAGAATGTGTCCATCAAATTTTTACGTAGAAGCAAATGAGTGAGAATATGAGAGAAAAAGAATGTTACTGGGTTTTATAGATTTACAACAGGCGTATGACAGGATCAATAGGGAGGCCCTGTGGCAGGTATTAATGATATATGGAGTTAGTGGAAGGCTTTTGAATGGAATAAAAAGTATGCATGTGAATAGTGAAGCATCTTTAAGAATAAATGGAGTAGAGTAGATGGTTTAAGATTAATAGGGGTAAAGGACAGGGATGTGTTATCTCTCCATGGCTACTTGATTTATATATGGATGGGGTGGGGTAATGATAAAATTAATGATAGGGGAGGGTGGTAGAATGATAGAGAATGGAGGGTACTTTGCTTTTTTTTATGCTGATGATTTGATATTATGTGATGAATTTGAAACAAGTTTGAGAAGATTGGTAGAGGGGTTTGGCAGGATGAATAAAAGGAGGTGTTTGAAAGTAAATGTGGATAAGTGTAAGGAGAATACAAGGTGTGAAATCATGATACGATACGCATTGTCTCTAGCCTGAATAGCCAGAGAACAATGTACGATCGAACCATGGATTAATTGAGGAGAGAAAGATTTAGTCAAAGAAGGAATGAACCTGCTCATCCCATCAACGATTACAGCTCCCACCTTGTCGGCAGAAGCCGAAGCGTCACCAGAGGAAAAGCAGTCATTCCAATTATAGTTAGCGTAGAAGCAGCGCAAAGCCCCCCCAATCGGCCCGATCAAAGTGCCAGAAAGAACGCACAGGGCAGGATGGAGCTGTTGGAGAGAAAGTATTTAAGTTAAGAGATATAAGGTTGTGGTCAGATTACAATAGGAGCGAAGGTGGTGTAATTATAGAGAGAAGGACTTGTGGTGAAACATAGGTCAAGTGGTGTTCAAGAATTGGTTGGGACGATCCGGAATGTGTGTTGGTTCTTCAATTAGTTGTTCCAGATCGTTGAGAATGCTAAATGATTCGGCCTCCTCCCCACCTTAATCAGTATGATGAATAATCTCGGCATTCATTATCATGTACATTATGTAAAGGTCTGGGAGAAGGAGTTAAATTGGGATACTGTTGGTGATGGGAAGTTGTTATTTTTCTATCCCTCAAAGGAAACCGTTCAGTATGTTGTTGTTGACTGTGGTGTTGTATATAGTCATTGTTGTTCCTAGAAGTAGAAGGAAGAAAAGATTTCTGTTGGGAATCATCTAATTCAATTAAAGATTCCTCGGTTACTTGTGGAGGTTGAGAATCCAGAGGCCATACTCCACCCTTTCAGCGGAAATTATGAAATAGTAATAGTGAAAACATTAAACGAGTTTTGAGTATATATATAATTATTTATATATATATTATATATATATATATTATATTATATATAATTATATATATATCATATATATAATTATATATATATATATTATATATGATATATTATATTATAAATATATATATAATATATCTATATATATTGGGGGACTGAATGGTTGGATAGGTGATCAAAAAAGGGGATGGTATAACGGGTGGTTTTGGGGTGGCGGAGAAAATCAGAATGGTAGGAAGGTGATTGAACTTTCTGTGAAGAGCAGAGGTGTGTGTGGGGTAAGTTAAACTTTTCTTTTAAAACATCAAGAGAGTATCCATAAGTAATACTGAGTTGGTGTACGGTAGAGATGGTATCGAAGTAAAAAGTATGATTGAATTTTGTGTTTGGCGAAGAAGAGAATGTTGAATTATGTTTGGATGTTAAAATTCAGTGAGGGGGTTTAGGATTGGTATTATCGGATCATTAGTTGGTTCTATGTAAAATTAAGTTTAGTGGGGGCTTGGATTTGGAGAGGAAGGTGATACGAAAGGAAGTAGGTAAAATTAAGAGTGAGAAGTTAAGTGAACAAGACAATAAGGAAAAGTATGTAGAGCGCTTGCTAGTAAATCGGTTGAATGTGAACAAGTTGATACTGAAGAAAAATCTGGGGGGCAAATGAAGGAAGCAATTGTTAGTAGTGCAAAGAAAGTGGTGGATGTGCTAAAGTTGGAATTAAGAAAATGTTACAGTGGAATGGGTGGAATGAAGAGTGATGAAAGCCAGTTTTTAAATATACAAAAGAAAGCGTGGTTGAATGTACTAAAGCAAATGATGAAGTTTCAAAGAACCGATGCTTGGAATTTATATAAGGAGGAAAAAAAGATACTAAAAGGTGCATACGTAGGAGAAAATAGAGGTAAAAATGAACAGTTTGGAAGGAGGATAAATGTGACATACAAGGATAGGAAGCTCTTCTGGAATAAAGCGCGAATGGTTAAGAATGAGAATAAGGGAAATCTGCTTAGGAATAATTGAATAGGGATGATGCTTTTGTAACTGATGAAATGGATGTGAGGGGACAAAGTGTGGAAAGAACACTTCAAAAAATCTGCACAATATTAAACAGTAAGTAAATGAAGAGGTGATACGTGGAATGTGTGTGGGTTTGATGGTGAAGAAGGGAATAGGTATTTTTGGGGACATGAGGTTATTAGTAAACGAGGAAGGTAATGGGTAGAGATAAAAAGTTGAAGAATAGTAAATCTGCCAGGTAATGATGAAATTACTGTGAAATGATCAAGAACGGAGGCGAGAATGTGAATTGATTTGGATTTGGAAGTTGTGTAATAAAGCGTTTATGAAGGGTCTGTTCCAAGGAATGGAGGAGAGGCGGTAATAGTAGCCTTTATATAAGGTAAGGGGAAAAGGGGAACTGTAGAAATTAATAGGGAATAAGTTTATTGAGTGTTGTAGGAAGGTTATATGCTGGTATTTTGGTCGAAAGTAGTGCGTCGAGTGACTGAAGGACTGATTGGTGAAGAACAAGGTGCGTTTAGGAGGTGGTAGAGGATGTGGATCAAATTCTAACATTGAAACAAAGATTGAGAAAATGAGGGAGAAGACGAATAAATTGTATTTAGGTTTTATGGATTTTCATACAGGCGTAAATGATAGAGTTAAATAAGAAGCTTTATGGCAACGGTGTTAGTGTATATGGGTGTTGGTGTAGGCTTTCTGAATGGAATTAAAGTATATATGACGATAGTGAAGCGTGCTGTAAGACTAAATGGTGTCAATGGTGATTGTTTAGTTATTAATAAGCGGAGTGAGACAGGGTTGTTGTTTATGTCTCCTTGGTTATTCAATTTGTTATGGATGGGGTTATTGAAAGAATTCGAGGTGGGCATGGCGGAAATGGTGTTACAATGATGGGGAATGGAGATGAGTGTAGGGTGTCATTACCTATATATGCGGATGACTTTTGGTTCTTTGTGGCAAATTGAGGAGTTTGAGAGGATTGGTAGAGAGATTTGGCAAGGGGTGTAAAAGGAGGGGTTCTTAAAGTAAACGTAGATAAGAGGTAGGTTATGGTTGTGAGTGAGGACAGTCCCTCATGTGATGTTATGTTGAATGATGAGCAGCTGGAACAAGTGGTAGTTTAAATATTTAGGATTTATGTTGGATGAGAAGGGAACGGATGATGCAGAGTGGGTAGTAGGAAAGTTGTGAATCGGCAAGGAAGGTGGCTGGTGCAATAAATCGTTGGTGAATGTAAAGGGACTAAGTCTTGAAGTGTGCTAGGGTTTTTACATGAGGTGTAATGTTGTTCCGTGTGTTATTGTATAGTTGTGAGACTATGATCTGGAATAAGAAGTATAGATCTAAAGTTTCAATGTGTTCAGATGGACAATTTTAGGGGAGTGCTAGGTGTGAGAAGAATTGATGAAATGAGGAAACGAACTTATTAGAGGATTGTGTGGTGTAAGACACGGGGTAATGAGAGAATAAATGAACGTATGTTGAGATGGTTTGGTTCATATGGGAAGGAGAATGATAGTCGGTTGGTTAACCGGATGTATAGTGGTGAGTGTTGTTTTGGGAACCGACCGGCTGGGAGACCGAAAGAAAAAGTGGAATTGAGTCAGGGTAAACGAATGTTTGAAGGAGAGAAATGTGAATTTGGTAGAGGCGAGAAGAAAGGTGTATAACAGGAGTGAATGGCGGGGGATTGTGAGGGGGTATGGTTGTGCCCACCTGGGGCTAAGGGAATGAACCCTTTACATTGAACCGAATCTCCATGGTGAATTTGGTCCGTTTGGCATTCCCATGAAGCTTTAGGGTTGGATTTTCTGACTGCGACGAGTTCTTCACTAATTAATTTTACTGAGGGGGCGGCAAGGCTGGCTTTCTTTTCGACTTTTGTCATGTTCTTTTACTGCTTTTCTGGCCCGATGCTCGTCAGCCACCCTACTCCCATTCTCCAGTATAAAAAAGGTATATAAAGAAAGAAAGAATATAATATATAATATATATATAATATATATATATATATATATATATATATATATATTATATATTATATATATATATATATATATTTTTTATATTATATATATATATATATATAAAAAAAATTTAATATATAAATATATATATATATATATATATATATATTATATATAACGGTATATATATATATATATATATATATATATATATATATATATATATATATATATATATATATATATATATATATATATATATATTATATATATATATATATATATATATATATATTGCAAGTTAATTTCACCATCAAAAGGACACATTCGCACAAAAATCATAAAGAAAAAAGATGAACTTACATATCCAGTTTTGCTAGAGTCTTTTAGGAATGGGTAAGATAGTAAAACTGCTTCTAGGACTTCTCTGTATTGGTCAGCATCAGGATACCTGAAAGAAAACTATTTTAATCAAATTTACTCAAAAGGGAATTGTTTAAAGGAAGAAGGAAGTTCACGACTTAAAAGCATAAAAATTTGCAAAATGAATGTAGGTATTCATGTTGCTAGCGTGGCTCAACACTAGAACGTCTGGTGGACGCATGGAAGGGCCTGGGTTAGAATCCTCGCTCGGATCCTAGGTAGAAACTACCTACAGAAGTTCCCCTCCTTGAATAGGGCTATGCCCGTGAGGTGTGAACTTTTTATATATATAAAATAAAAAAAAATAAAATAAAAAAAATAGGCACTATAAATATTTAGGTGTATTACCTACAAATGATGATTGGAAAAAATCCAAAGCTAGAGGGATTTGGCAGGCTGTGTAAATGGTGTTTGGAAGATAAATGTGGATAAAGTAAGAGAATGGTGGTGACTGGTGAGTATGGAGTCCGTGGTGTAAAATCATGCTAGATAGTGAACAATTGGAATAAGTATATGGGTTTAAATATCTAGGCTGTATGTTAGATAAAAAGGGAACGGATGAGACAAAGTGCAGTAAGAAAGTGGGTGGTGCAATTAAATTTTTGGTGAATGCAAAGTGACTAAGTTTCAAGTGCATTATGGTTCTGTCCGATGATATATTGTTATCGTTGATAATGTATGGCTGTGAAACTAATGTATGGAATGGAAGGTATAGATCTAAATTGGTTTCCTCAGATAGATAATCTTAGAGGTGTATTGGGAGTGAGGATGTGAAGAAGGGCGTGAATGGGAGAATAAATGAGTACATTAACATGGTTTAGCAATGTTGAAAGAATGAAAGTTGGTTTGTTATGCTGATGTATAGGGGGTGAGTGTTTGGAACCTTCTGCGTTGGAAGACCTTAAGCAAAAATGGAGAGAGTCAGTGAAGGAGTGTCTCTATGGAAAGGAATGTGAATTAGCATATCAAGCTAGAAGAATGCGCCGCCTTAATAAGAGTGAATGACGCGGGCTTGTGAGGGTATGCGTTTGTTGGGCATGGCTCAAAGGATTAACCCTAACTGACAGTATAACCACCATTGAGGATCCGTCGCGAACAGCAGTGAAGCCCTGGAGCTGCTATCAAGGTTCCCACTTAAGGGTATTGAGGGAATGGCAGTGAGGGGTGGCCGGCTTTCAGTTACAACTTATGTCATACTCTTTCTACTTTACTATTTGTTTTGATGCTTTTAACGCCCATCCTACTTCCTTTATGGGAAGCTAGGCGTAGATAAAGAATTATTATAACTTATTATATATATATATATATATATTATATATTTATATAATATATAATAATTCCTCATAGTATTATATATATATATAATATATAATATAATATAATATAATATATATAGTATATATATTATTTACACATAGCCTCTTAATCCCAAGGTAATTGTCAGCCGCGAAGCTATTTAATTGTAATGATTTCTGACCAATGAAAGGCTGCAGGAATATTTAGGTCCATGATAGCAGGCCCTGCTTCACCGCGACGTAGTCGGAATGCTTGCCACCGTAAGGCGTGGGTTCGCCATCCTAGTACGCGGCTTTTCCAATGCGAGAAGCATACTATATATATATATATATTATATAAATAGTTATTATATATATATATATATATATATATGATATATATATAATATAGATATATATTATATAGTATAATATTTATATATATATATTATGTATATATAATGATATATATTATAATATATATATATAGATATATATATATATATATACTATATTATTTATATAGTTAAACATAAATATATACCATTGTGAGCGTGTTATGTCATGCCACCATACATTGAACAAAAGCACTTTGAATTTTTGAGCGTTCTTTGCAATAGAACAATTTGTCCTTCTGATCCAAGCGAACTTGAATGGCTGGCGGAAATGATGGCAGCTTATAGGGAGATGTCCAATTTCCTACAAACGAACCTTCTATTGTCCTTGCAGATGGTGGCTCTTGAATAACTTCAAAACATTCAGATAAATCATCAGAACTTTGACATGTTCTTTCTGATAGCCTAAAAAATATGAATTATCTATTAATGTCTTTAAATAATTGTATGTATGGAATCAAAATACATATGTAGTACTGCCGTGATTAACTTTTTAAATATTTATGATACATAACATGCAATTTTGTATATTAGACAAATTTCACACTGTGTGGCAAGTGAATTAAACACATTCAAGAAAAAATTACAGTCATAAACCTAGCCCAACTAAAACAATTGCAAAAAAAAAGGCTTAATTAACCAACGGCATCTACATGGATAATACTAATTTGATACCCCTCTAAAAAAAAGTTAGTAATGGCTCTTCCTGTGATGGCTAAAAAAAAAGGTTAAAACTGGAATGCACAGTTCTAAAATACAAATTTTAAAACATATGTGTCGGTATCAGTACGGTATCAAGAATTTTTTGTTATCTGTATCGACATTTTTGCATTAGTATCAGTATGGGGCGTTGAGGGAAAAAAATAATTAAGTTTAGCCGTCAAAAATTTTGCGTATCTCTCCTTCCCTTTTATATATATATATATATAGGGTATATATATATATTATATATATATATAATATATATATATAATATATTATATATAAATAATATAATAGTATAATATATTATTATATATATATATATATATATATTAGGGATGTACCGATAGCCACAAAAGAGGCCGATACCGATACCGATACCGATACTCTATATTTTTTAGGTGCCGATACTGATACTTTAATTAAGTAATAATACAACAGTCAATAAGCATAAGAATCAATTGAGCTGTGTGTACTGCTAGGCCAACTCAGGATTTCTATTCCCTGCTACAGTGCTACAACCAATTACTTAAGTTCATTCTTATTCTTATTTGGTTCGTGCCAAGCGCTATATTTATTCTATAAATTAAATCAGTATCATTAGGTATAAATGCAAAATATAATATAAACTTTTTTTATGTTTTGTGTTTATTCCAAAAAATATTCCATTCCATTTTCCAGTAAGTATTAACGAAGCTTAGCTACTAGCTTTATGTTAACATGATACAATTTACAAGAACATACTCAAACCCGCTACAATATCAAAACAACTTATATTTGTGCTAGATATGCAACCCTCAATTAATCAAATATGCCAAGTCCCAAGCTTAAACAATATCTATCACACACAACATCACATAATATTAATATACTCCTTTAAAGATAAAGATAGATATCATTCAATATTTCAAATTCAAAAATTCACAAATTGTAATTCAAAAAACATTCAAGCTTTCATTCATTTCATTAAATTTCACACCTGTTCCTTTTTGGGGTGTTTACACTCCCACCTACACTAAATAATACGCCGCTCTCGACTGGATGAGGGAGGCGGCTGATTAAATATTTTGCCTTGCCAAGCACAAATGATAAAATGGAAAACCTTTGCTCATTTTCATCCCACCACATAAGGATTCTCTTCTGTAGGCAGCATCTCCATTTTTCGTAGAGCCATCATCTCCTCTTTCACAGACGCAAAATTAATTATCTTGCTCCCCCCACCCCCAGATCTATGTCTGTCACTCTATTATACTAAAAGCTGGCATGGTATGATTCCTTTTAAAGGTGAATGAGATAGTCATGCAATTTCGGCCATTGAACTTATCAAAAGTCTAACCATATCCAAATTCCTCCTTCAATCTTCAGCTAGCGTTTTATTGCCTGAAAGCACCTATGTCATTATCAGTGCTGTTGCCCGGGGTTTCTGATAAGGCGGCTTTCGCTTCTGTGAATCTATTTTTTTTGTCACGCGAGCAAGCTCCTCGGTTATGCTATTTAAATGCATTCTAGAAGTGGTTCACCCTAGAAGATGCCATTATTGTGGGGTTTCAGCTAGCTTAATGATTTTCTTATTAAAATCTTTTATTTTTTTCATTTTTCTTTGCAGTTGTCACCGCCTTGCCTCACGAGTAGCTTAGAACCCTATTCAAGTTGGAGAGGGTGTTGAACGCCTCAAAAATATATAATGCCCAAATTACGCAGATTTAGCATAGATGCAGCGCTTTAAAGCTGAGGAGCATTAAATTCAGAAGCGAAACACAGAAGCATGGAAGAGAATTCCATAGAACAGAGATGGCAGGAAAGAAGGAAGCACCGCAGCGAACTAGTCTGAATTCCACAGAACAGAGGTGGCAGGAAAGAAGGAAGCACCGCAGCGAACTAGTCTGGAGTTACTAATATCAACACAAAACTCATGCTGCCGACACTAGCACCCCTTTGTCCTACGAGGCGTCGCTAAGCTGGTGCCTACGCCAAGTGGAAAGTTTCCTCGAGCACTTGCCGCTACGGTAATGTATAGAAAAGAGATAAAACACCAGCATCGCCGCCGCAAAGATAGAGCGGTCAAATGAAATAGAAAGTACAGAACAGATTTATAAAACCTTTATGCGCCTTTGACTCGACCCATCCAAAAGCCGGGTGCAAACCAGAGCCCCCCCCCCCCAGATATGAGGCCAGTACTCCAAATACAAAGGCGAATAAGACCCTTGTATAGCTGGAGTAACTGAGAAAAGGAAAAAAGATCTCGCCGTTCTAAACATAACTCCCAGTTTCTTTGATGCCGCCCTAGCAACCGCTGTAATGTGAGGTTTCCAAGACTTTTTTATAATTTTATGTTAAGGCAAGGATGCTTTATATTGCTCAACAGCTGAGAAACAAGAAGAACCGTCAAAAGAGATTAGCCGAAAGGTTAGCGTTCTTAGAGAGAGCCGGAGATTTTAGAAGTTGGCGTTTTAAAAAATTAAATTTCACAAGGTTGCAGACGACCCCACCCGGAATTTTATCCAGATCAGCAATAAATAGAATCGGGAAAGATTAAGACGAGAGGGCAATTCTAGAAGTAAAAGAGGGAGCAGAATGAAATGAGTGAAGTATGAAGGGTCAAGTCATCAGCATACGAGTGGATAGAGTTAGATGTGCACGTGAGAAGATCATTAATGAAAAGCAGATTAAAGTAGAGAGATAATTACAGAACCCTGAGGAACACCACTCTTGACAGAAAAAGAAGAAGTAGTCGCCCCATCAACAACAGACCAATATTGAGCGCATGTGAAAGAAAGCCTAGACATAAGTAAAAGCAAAGAGAAAGAAAGGAAACCCAAAGGAGGCCGAAGGAAGCTTGGACAGCAGTGACGCGTGCCATACCCGGCTAAATGCTTTGGATATGTCAAGCCCACCACGCAAGTCTCCCCGTAGCTTCGTTATAAGAGCCCGAAAAACCATAAATCTAATAAATAGGGGAAAGCATATCACCAGTAGACCTCGAGCGCCCGAAAGCAGTACTGGCGATCAGAAAGAAGGCAGCATGGAGCATTTCAGATGGTCTAAGAAAGCTGAGAGTGAGAAATGCGTTTCAAAGATCTTAGATGGAATACAATTAAGAGCCTATACTGTCGATATTTAGAAGCGAACAGAGCAGCCTTCCTTTTTCGGGAATTTAGGTTGCGACATATGCGCCAGCTTCCAACACTGAGGGAAAGTGCCAGTATTGGAGGCAATGAGAATATAGTTGAACGAGGGGCGGGGGTACCTCTCGCGAAGCACACTCCCTCAAAACTTCGGGAGGAAATGCTATCCGGCCACCCGCCTTCCTAACGTTCATAGATTTCAGGTAAAGACATAGCGACACATGAGGGAAAGAGCGAGGAAGAGCGAATGACAGAATTGATCCAAGCGTTGAGTTAGAGGAAAATAGGAGGCCGCCCCAAATATAAAGTCAATAAAAAAGCCCCGCGCGCCTGTGCAAATTTGCTATCATCACGCACACACAATCATAAAAAAAAAGAGGACGAGCAGAAACGAGAAGGTAACTGGACGAAAATACCGAGAAGCACGACGAGAAGAATTCGGGAGCGAAAAAATTATTCGTATGCCCAAAACCTACATTTTACAAACCTGAAATATTTAAACGCTAAAACCCTAATTACAGTAAATATAAATGATGAATAATTCCAGAAAGTTTAAAAACACTCGAGCATCAACACACACTCACGCGAAATTGCCGTACAAAATAATCTCTC
>JABUQX010055736.1:0-19187 GCA_015478945.1 Trachelipus rathkii
TGTGGTTGGTAGTTGAGTGAGTTAGCAGGTTGTTGTAGTGTTGTAGGTTTGTTGATATAGTGTAGTAATATATAGTTATATTGGAGGTAATTGCTATTGTTCCATATGATTGTTTGAGTTTTGTTGATTGTTAATAAATTATGGTGTTACCTGTGAGATATTAGGTATATTAGGTATATTAGGTATATTATATAGTAGTTATATAGTATATTATAGGATCTATTTATTTAAGATGTGTTAGGTTTGTGGGTGGAGTTATTTAGCGTTATACTATATAATATATAATATATATAGGTATGTTTTCATAAGTAGGGTTGGGGTAAGATGCGTGTACACGCAGCTACTCGTAGAGCGATGTGGTATGTATATTGTGGTACCGATTGGGTTGTCCGTCATGTGGTTTTGTGTATATGTCGGTCTTTACTGCTTCGTGTGTGTGAGCTTTGTTTCATCTAATTGTCGGTTCACACACTTGATCCTCTTGGTTGTGTTGAGGCAGGCCAACATATTACCTGACGGGCATCCAATTCTTGATTCTGGACGTTGATTGTTTTCATATGTAATTACAATCTTAAAGGGTACATGTGGGCACCGCCTCTTCTAGGATAAACGACTTTACGAGGACCATTCCTACTACGTCATGATCCCTGGGTGTGTGGGGGATGGAAAATTGAATGTGCCTTCCACGATTTCGGTATGTCTGCGTGAGATCAGAAGGAACAGACAAGGGACGGTGGATAGTTGGAGGTTGGTGTGCTCACTACGCGTTAATCTATTTCTTGCTAGGGGGAATGAGGCTAATGCGCAGTGGCCTCTCGGGAGAGGTTCGTGATCGAGCCGTAAACGGTCCGTTCTCTTTTCGGCGAAATTGTAATGAAATCGTATGGGCTACACCTGGAATGTCAAGAGGAATAAATGTTGAGGAGAAAGAGGGAGGTCAGGTGATGGATGTATTTTAGAAAGGGCAAATTTGAATTAATCATAAATGTGACTGAAACAATAGATAAAGGAACGAAGAAGTTGAGTCTTGGTTGTTGCTGTGAAAAGTGTGTTGTGTGCTGGTGTCGGAAATGACGATGAGAGGGAGAGAAGGCATGGTTGGGCAATCTTTGATGAGTGACGCTGCTGCGGTACTGAAGCTGCATGGTGAAGATGCTTTGAGTGTGCTGAGTCTAGCAATGTTCTAATGGTTTAAATCAAGATCTTGAAAAGTCAAGGTATGGTGGTGGTGTGGTGGACGTATTGGCGTGCATCTGAGGGAAACGTTGAAGAGAGTACGGATTTTTTGGGATAATCTGAATGAATGTTTTGGAGGTCCATCTGAGGTAGGAGCTTCAGATTGATGGTGTTGGGGCGGACCTGGAAATTGGTTTTGGATAGGTTGCATCAAAAAAGGGATGGTATAACAGAAAAAGTGAACCACATAAAAGTATGACCTTTTTATGAAAAAATAAAACAATCTAAATGTGGAAATTTAAAATAGAACATAGACTATTTATGAAAATCGAAAGATCTTGAAAAAATACATCGTACCAGTGTGAAAAGGAAAATTGAAAAATTAATAAGGAGAAAAAATATGAACAATGAATGCAGGAAACGAAAAGCAGTGTGAAAATTAAAAAAAAAAAAAACAATTGAATAGAACAAAAGAAAAGAAACAAAAAGCAGAGTGAAAAAAGAAAAAAAAAAAAAATTGAAAAAAAAAAAAAAAAATTGAAAAAAAAACACTAAAAACAAAACAAAAACTATTGATAAAAACGTTCAATAAACTTTGTTAAAAATTTAGAATTAAGGTATTTTTTAGTACTAGGAAATAGAAATTGTAGGATTAAGGAATTTATTTTAGACTTAACATACCCTTGCCGTGAGGATTGATAAGATTATTGGTTGTTTGGGTGCGTTTTTTTTAGAATTAAGGAAATTATTTACCCTTTAACGTACCCTTGCCGTGTTGGTTTGGTTGGGGTGAGAAGTCCTTTGGTTGGTGGGATTTCTTTTGTTTTGTTTAATAAACTTAATTATTTTTTTGTTGTTAAGGGTTTCATTTATTTGTCCTGTGTTTTATTGTGTTCATTTTTTTTGGTTTGTTCTCTGGGTTTTTTCTTTTCCCATGGGACCACACAGCTCATTATGAGTATAGTTGTTGCGGCGTCTAAACACCACGCAAAAAGCGCGGAGAAAATGAGAAGGTGAGAGGAGGTGAGGAGGGTAAAGAAGACTGGTTTGAGGTATGTGTGGTAATGTAATGCTATAACTTTCTTTTAAACACAAGAGTATCCATAAGTTGTACTAGAGTTGGTCGTAGGTGAGGATGGATATCGTAAGTGGAAAAGAGCTATGATGTGATTTAGTGTTGTGGTGAACGAAAGGAGATGTTTGAGAGTATGCCTGTTCGGATGTTAAATCAAGAAGGGGTTTAAGGAATGGGATTATCGGATCATTATTTGTTCTTGTGTAAAATTAGTTAGTGGGGCTTGGCATGGAGATTAAAAGGTGATACGAAAGGAAAGTAGGGTAAAATTAAGAGTGAGAAGTGTGAAGTGGAGCAAGGACAATTTAAGGATTAAGTAGTGTAAGAGGTATGCGCTCGGCTATGTAAAGAACGGTTGATTGATGTTGAACAATGGTTGCGGTACTGATGAGTCAAAACGTGTGCTGGGTCCCACAATCCTGGGGGCAAATGAAGGAAGTAATTGTTTAGTGGTAGTGCAGAAGGAAGTATGTGGAATGTGCTAAAGTAGGAAGTAAGAAGTGTATAGACAGTGAATGGTGGAATAGAAGAGGTGATGAAAGGCGGTTAGGATTCAGGTAAGAAAAGAAAGCTGTGTTGAAATGTAGCTTAAAAACGAAATGATGGGTGAATTGATCTCAAAAGAAGGTTCTGCTTGGAATTATATGAAGGGAGGAAAAAAGAAATATAATAAAAGTATATACGTAGAGAAAACAAGAGGTAAATGAAGCAGTTTGGAAGGAGGAATGAAATGAGAACCTTACAAGGAATTGGAAGCTCCTTCTGGAAGGAAGCTGCGAAAGGTTAAGAATGAAGAATAAAAGGGAATCTTGCTTAGAATAGAACATATAGGGATGGTGATTTTTGTAACTGATGAAATGGGTGGTGATAGGAGTGTGGAAAGAACACTTCCGAAATCTGGCGAATATTAACAGTAATGAAGAGGTGATTATGTGAATGTGTGTGGGTTTGAAGGGGCAAGAAGGAATAGTGTAAATTTTTGGGGATTGAGGTTATTAGGAAGGAGGTAGGTAATGGGTAAGAAGGTGAGAAAAAGGTGAAGAATGGTTAAATCTTGCAGGTATAAGATGAAATTACTGGTGAAATGATCAAGGCAACGGGAGGCGAGATGGTGATTGATCGTATTGGATTGTGTAATAAAGTCGTTTTTGGAAGGGGTATAGTTCCAAAGGGATTGGAGGAGAGCGGTATATTAGTACCTTATATAAGGGTAGGGAGAAAGGGGAACTGGGTAAGAAATTATGAGGGGAATTAGTTTATAGTGTGTTGTAGGGAAGGTATATGCTTGGTATTTTGTGGTCGAAAGAGTGCGTCGCAGTGACTGAAGGACTGATTGGTGAAGAAGCAAGGTGCGTTAAGGGAGTAGTATAGAGGATGTGGTGGACAAATCTTTACATTGAAACAATGATCTTGAGAAAAATAGGGAGAAGAAGAATAAATTGTTATTTAGGTTTTATGGATTTGCCACAGGTGTATGATAAGAGTTAATAGAGTTTATGGCAGGTGTTAGTGTATTATGGTGTTGGGTGGTAAGCTTTCTGAATGGAATCACAAAGTATGTATGCAGATAGTGAAGCGTGTGCTAAAATAAATGGAGTAGAGTAATATTGGTTTAGGATTAAAGGCGGAGTAAGACAGGGTTGTGTTTAATGTCTCTGCTTGGGTTTACTTCAATTCCTGTATATGGTACTGGGGTTATGAAAGAAGAATTCGAGGTTGGGATGGCAGGAAATGTTGTTAGAATGGTGGAGAATGGCGATGAGTGAGGGTGCCTCACCTATTATATGCGGATTGAGAGAGTTGGTGGTTGTGTGGAAAATCTGAAGAGAGTTTGAGCTGATTGGTAGAGAGATTTGGCAGGGTGGGTAAAAGGAGGGGCTTGAAAGTATACTTGGCCAAGAGTAAGATTAATGGTTGTGAGTGAGGACACTCTCAAGTGTGAAGTTATGTTAGACATGGTGAGCAGCTGGAACAAGTTTGTGAGTTTATGTTATTTTTATTATGTTTGGATGAAAAGGGAACGGACGATCCAGAGTGTAGTACGTGTTTGTAGAATGGAGGGAAGGTGCTGGTCTACCATTGGTGCGTTGGTGAATGTAAAGGGACTAAGTCTTGAGTGTGCTAGGAGTCTTACATGAGGGACTGTTGTTACCTGTGTTAATTGTATAGTAGTGAGACCTATGGTCTGGAAAATAAGAAGTATAGATCTAAAGTTCAATGTGTTCAGATGGATCATCTCTTAGGGGTGTGCTAGTGTGAGAAGAATTGATAAAAAGTGATGAATATAAGCTTATTAGAGAGTGGTGTGGTGTGAAGAAAGGGGTAAATGATAGAATAATAAGTGAAAGTATGTTGAGATGGTTTGGGTCATATGGAAAGGATGAATGATAGTCGGTTTTTTGGTTTCAAAGCGGATTGTATTAGGTGGCGAGTGGTGTTGGGTAACCTGTTCCGGTTGGGAGACCGGTGGTGTAGTGGTGGAGTCAGTAAAGGCAATGAGATTTCCGTGAATGCTGAGATTTGTGAGTTTGGTAGCTACTGTAAGCAGCGTGAGATAAACAGGGAGCGAATTGCGCGAGATTGTGTTGAGGGGGTGGAGTGGGTTGTGGCCCGGACCTGGGCGCTAAGGGGATGAACCGCTTACATTGACGAATGTCTTACCATATGTAGTGAGGTGGTCCAGCTTTCGCTGTCCTATGAGAGCTTTAGGGTGGTGGGATTTCTGCCGACTGCCATCAGTCGCCATTCATTAATGGTATCTGTTTTGGGTTGGTTGAGGGGGCGGTAAGGCTGGCTTTCTTTTCGAACTTGTGTCTATGTTCTTCTACTGCTTTTTCTTTTCCGATTGCCCGTCACGCACCTTACTCCATTCTTGGGAAACTATAAGGAAGATGAAGAAGAAAAAAAAAAAAGGGATAAAATTTAGTTAAAGTTAGTTATATATATATATATATATATTAGATATAATGTTTGTATTTACATTATTT
The DNA here is from genome assembly GCA_015478945.1 of Trachelipus rathkii. Taxonomy (NCBI): domain Eukaryota; kingdom Metazoa; phylum Arthropoda; class Malacostraca; order Isopoda; family Trachelipodidae; genus Trachelipus; species Trachelipus rathkii. The sequence goes on from JABUQX010055736.1 coordinate 5,239, forward strand.
ATGATATTATTTAATATATTATATATATTATATATATATATATAGTATATATATATTGATATATTTTATACTTTTGTGGTATTGTATTTTAGTGTGTATTGATTTATGTTGTGGAGTATATATAGTTTTAGGTATATTGATATAGATCATTATATATGATTAATTGTGCTGAAGTGTAAGGTTAAATCTTTATAGGTGTAGGTTTTGTGGATGTTAAGTTCGCGAGTGATGAAAGTGAAGAGGATTCCAGAGAGGTATGCGTGCAAGGTCGATGGCTGGCAGGAAACAGTTAGATGCAAACCAGGAGAAGAGCGTGCATCTGAGGGTCGAGAGAACATCGCAACCCACAAATATATGAAAGATTGAAAGGTGGAACCTTGTGCAGCAAAATGGGCAATATGGAGGACCGATCTCGCGTCATGAAAAAACAATGGGTGAAATTGGTATGGCCTATTCGTAATTGAGCCAGAGCCATAAAGAGGACCAGCGGCCAATGAAGGGCTTGACGGTACGTAGTTTGGCGCCATGATTGTCCTCCGCCCAACATTCCTGCCAGCAAGAAAGGAAATCATGCTGAATGGTTATATAAAAATCAGAAGCAGGAAGGCGTCCCAGTCACAAGTCAGGAGGAAGGTATAGTTCATTTGATAGCATGTTGGCAGCTGCATGTTTAGCTTTCCTGTCGGCTCGCTCGTTTCCCGGGACACCTACATGGGAAAGGACCCAAACAGAATGTAATATTTTTCCCATGCACATGCAACGAGCAGCGAAATCTCTGGATGGTAAAGACAAAGGGTTTCTCGAAGACCGGGCAAGCAATGCCTGAAGCGTGCTTCTGGAACCTGAGAATACAGTGTAATTAAAAACTGATGGGAAGCTGCTTATCCTGCGAACTGCCATAGTCACCGAAACCAGTTCGGCAGAGAATACTGACGAGTAAGGTGGTAAAGTGTGAGATACGGTGAAGTCGGAAAAAACAAGGGAAGCTACCACTCCCTCATCCGTTTTGGAGCCGTCAGTGTAGACAGCGAACGAGTCCGTGTGAACCTCTGTATGGGACATAAAAGAATCCTTCAACATCGTCGGGTGTGCATCAGCTTTTGTTAATGATTGTATTCCGAAGCAGACAATAGGGGGTGGATAAACCAATGTTGAAGAGGAAGTAGTGAATGCATACTGCATGATTACTCATTGGGGTAGGTCGAGGAAACCGAATATGGAATTCACAATCCAAGCAAGCGGCCAGTAAGAAGGATTGTGGGGAACGTGTTCAATTACGGAATACAAGGCCGATGAAATAAGAACCTGAATACGGAAGAACATGGAGCACATGAGCTGTTCTCTCAGCAGGGACAAGGGCGTCACTCCTGCCTCCACCTTCAGGCTCACCTTCGGAAAAGATCGAAATACTCCTGTCACTATCCTCTGGCCCTCGTTCTGAATTAGGTCAAGAAGGAGGAGGTACGACTGGAATGTCTGCCAATAGATGGCACAACTATAGTCCAGTTTGGCCCGTACCAGCATGATGTAAAGATGAAGCATGCTCTTTCTGTCCGCACTCCAAGTCTTAGAAGTGAGGTGCCATAAAAGATCCAACGAACGACGGCAGCTAGTTCTGAGATTCATAATTTGTGGGAGGTACATAAGGCGCTCATAGAACAACAGACCCAAGAATCTCACCATAGACTCCAAACAGATGGGGGAATCATAGGGAGTTAAAGAAAGAAGCGAACGTATCCGACCACCACGTCGTGGTTTTTTTTAACAGCATTACCTTTGTCTTTGATGTAGAGAAAGCGAAACCACGCTTACTACATCATGTGGAAACCCCGTCAATGGCCAGCTGACGCTCCATACAAGGAAGCTTTGCCTCGCTGACAAAGTGCAAGATCGTCGACATAGATGGAGCAGCGGATCAGGGGTGGAATGGCAGCCACTACGTTGCCATGTTTGAAGTCGGCTATTGCAAAAAGCAAACATCACTTAACACACTGCCCTGCGACACCGTCCTTTTCATTTTACCATGGACAAAACGTGTGCGAACAGCTTCATTGCCAAGGGTAAGTCAAAATATTTCAGTGACCTGAAGGAAAATAGGGAGTTGTCCCCTGAGACCTCAACGAGTGAAGGTTTTGCATAAACTACCCATCCTCTCCATGGTGCTCTATCAATAGTGCGTTTTCAATGTGAGTAAAGAGAAAGAGTGGCCAGAGGTTCCATTCTTATTAGATATGCAAATGCCTGCAATCGTATTCATGTGATCCAGAACGGAGGCAGAGGATGCTGCTGGATTTGAAGGGATGAGTAACTGAGTGAAATTGTTACTAAGACTGTTAGGTAGGTTGGTTCGTCAGTGTGAATAGCGGCTTTAATGGGAGTGCGTTCAGGCGGTAAAATAGACGGTCATGGAGCCGGGCTCATACGTGGATAACGACTGGACGGTGAGGCCACCATTTCTCGTGCCATCGAGGGGCTCGCTAAATGTCAGCAGGTCATGTGAAAATTACTGGTTCATGATTATTGTTGTAGAAGGTCTGGGATCCTTGCTAGGTTTCAGAATGGGAACAACATATGCGGCTCATATCCAGGTATCAGTGAAGAATAGACACCCGGGGCGTCTCTCAACACATGATTTGTTCATTAAACCTTGATCTGTTCCCCACGTGGATTTCAATCTACGTATCTTGATTTAGAATTTTTCGACCTTATTCCCTGCGTAGCATAAGGATTTTTGCCATCAAAATGTACTCGAGAAAGATTCAGTGACTAGAACGCGAAATGTGGATACTTCTGAAAATGTAAAATGATAAGCTGTCAACTTTGGCTTCTGGCCTTGCCATGAATAGCGTAGATGTGGTCATTTTTGGTCGTTGCTGATGAGTAACATTTGTTGGTAGTTTTTTCTCCATGAGGTTTATGTTATGTTGTAATTTTTCTATTATTTTAATTTTCTATACTAAGAAAGTTTTTTTTTTTTTCAAAAAGCATATGATTTTGGAGCTGTTATTTGTCATAAATAATAATGTTGGTATTCCGACTGATTATTAAATAGGTTATTTCAATTTATAAGACATTGTTCTTGGTTACGGCGCACCGAAAGAGTGTAAATACTGAGCTGTAGAAGGCAATGCCGTTAGGCCGACGGGATTGAACATGCCGTAGCATCGGAATAGTTTAAAGTTTGCCATCAGGGGTCCATGTCGAGCTCGCATCATTGTCATTGAAGTTTGGATGGGGTCTTGCCGAACGTATTGGTCATTCTCTGGTTAGAGAATAAATTTAAATTGGGTAATTATGAATCGTTAAGTCACACAGGGTTGGGGTTGTTTCGTTATAATTATCCTGTTATTGATTCATTGGTGTGTTGTAATGAATTGTAACAGTTGGAAGAGGGTAGTTCCGCTGTGAAACACTGTGCTGGTGTCCTTGTTCTTGTGTTGGTTCTGTTTTGATGACACCTCGATCGAGGCAGCTTTGAAGCCTTTTAAATAAGAATAGCAAGTTGGAAAGAGTGGGAGTTATCTTGTACAACTTGTAGAGTCTCCGCTTTTCACGAATAGCCCTAGGACATTCTCGGCTTCGCCAAAGAGTCGTTGATTTGCGGTTCTCAGAGGATCGGGGGGAATATGGTCCACCGCAGTCTTGATGATCGCGTCCTGAAAGGCGTTGAAGGCTTCCGCTGGAGACGGGAATATATATATATATATATTATAGTATTATATATATATATATATCATATATCTATAATTATATATAGGTATAATATAATATAGTATATACTATATAATATATATTATATTATATATACTATATATATATTATTAATAATATATATATGATATATATATATATATATATAGTATATATATATATATATTATATATATAATACGTATTATGTATACTTTATATATATATATATATATATTATATAATATATATATATATATAATAGTATATATATTATATATATATAGTAAATATTATATAGTAATATACTTAGTATATTAATATACTATATATATATATATTATATTGATATTTTATATATATATATATTATAGATATATATGATAATATATATATATATATATATATTTAATTATATATATAATATTAAATTATATAATATATATATTATATATATATTATATATATATATATATAAATATACCGGTAGCTATATATATATATAATTTCTTTATCCTCCCCATGGATCCCCACAGATTGGGGGTAGGGTGTACAACATACACCAGAAACCGAATAGTTACGTAGAAGAACATGACCTAAGTCAAAAAGAAAGTCAAAATACTCTTGCACTAGTTCATCGCGGGCAAAAAATCCACCCTAGAGCTTCACAACAGAGCAACAGAAATCCACTCTGGTATCTCGTCAATGTCAGAGTTCATTCCCTAGGTCAGGCCCAACACCAAGCCACCCCCCCCCCCCCCCCCCCTTCCAACAAAAAGCCACCCCCACCCCACCCCCCCTTACAAAACCACACCATTTATTCCTATTATGAACCAATCTTCTCGATTCTGCTAAATTCACATTCATTCATTCCTTCAGAAATTCTTTTACTGATTCAATCCACTTCAATTTCTTATATAACTGTAGGAAATAATGGCCTTCGGTACATAATAGCAGATGCATTTGATATTGAGATTTATTCACCTTGATTATAAACTTGCTTGCAGAAGAAATACAGTTTATATTATTATGTAAGAGATTTTTTACTCTAATCAATATGTAATTTACATATATGGATGGTATTGAAAATATGCTTCCTGAAAAATACAATAAAAAATGTAATAGATATTAACTTAAGAGACATGTTAAATGTTAAACACATTGAATTGTTGAAATCGAAGCTGAAATTTTTTTTTTATTATTACCGTATTCACCCAATTTTTATGATATATTTCAGTAAATATTATTGGGGTACTTGCAAAACTTTATCTAAACATTTGTCATCTTCTGGTACCAAATTGAATGTGCTCGATGTAAACGATATCAAAAAATTAAAAGATCTCTTGGTGCAGATTTTTCTTACACCATTTGTCAGAGGGTGGAAATTTCTGCCTTTATGCATATCATTGTACCTATTCTTTAAATTGAGCTTAGTGTTGCTAGCAGGCAAATGATAAAGTATGTACAAAATGTTTAAAATAAAAGTTATGTGCCTTGTCCAATTCTATCTACTCTGAAAATTTCATTAAAAAAAAATTAGATATAATTAAAAAAAGGAGCAAAATTCAATTTTGACAATTTTTGACCCTCTGACTAATAATATGAAAAAAAAAAAATTCCACACCGAGATTTTTATATTTTGATTTTTGGATATTGTTCAGAAGAGGTATATATATCTGAAATTTTTATTCAGTATACATCTAAAATGATATATTTTTTTTTAGAGGAAAAGTCGCTCAAAAGTAGACATTTAAATAGACACCAGATGTCAAACTCTTAGGCATTATGAAAAATGCTCTAAATTAAAGTTAGCTCTACTCCAGCAATTTAATAAAAACTAAACAATAAAAAAAAAAAATTCAAAATCGACAATAATTTGAGCTTAACATAATGGGATTTTATAAAAGTTCCAATTTTTACTGCTTAATAATAATAATAATAATAATAATAAAAAATTTAATCATTACTTGTTACTTTACTGTAATTTATTTAAAATTTTGGAGAATGGATAATTTAATACATTTAATTTAATATTTAAAGTTGAAAATTTACAAATTATAGTGCAAAAGCTAAAGCATATTAACAGTCAAAGCTAATTTCTTTCTGATCTGTAGATGAGATGTTGCCAGGTTGGTTAAACATCTTCTCACTGATGACACTAGATTGGAGAAAGCTTATATATTATCCTGAAAAGTCTGGAAGATATCATGTTAAGTTTCTTAAATTTAAGATACTTATTGGTTATATTTGTAAACTAATAGAGTATGCATGTCTAATAGCATTTACGTTGAAAATCGTTGTTTTATAAACCTTACAGGTAACTTGAAAGTTAGAACAAAAGAAAAGAAAACATAAGAAAGTAGCTAGAAAAAATGACAATTAGAAACCACATGGGTATATCAAGTTAAGATGACAAGAAGACTGCTCCAGCTGGCGGGATATCCAACCTTTGGCCAAATTTATGTCCAGACTTACAACACTAATATATATATATATATATATATATATATATATATATATATATATATATATATATATATATATATATATATATATATATATATATATATATATATATATATATACATATATATATATATATATATATATACATATATACACCGTATATATATACTGTATATATATATATATATATATATATATATATATATATATATATATATATATATATATATATATATATATATATATATATATATTAATATATATATATATATATATATATATATATATATATATATATATATATATATATATATATATATATATATATATATATATATATATATATATATATATATATATATATATATATATATATATATATATTGTAGAGTTTCACTTCTACGATAAGTAAAAGAACGATTTTGTTATTATTTCAGCATTAACTTTTAGACTGTCTCCAGTTTTCTTCAACGTCTTTTGTGATTGAATCAGTAATTTATCAACTCTTCAACTCTTACATGTTTATAGAATTCCTATAAAGGTCTGTAAAAGGAATTTTTGAAATGATATTTTTTTTGCAAGTTACTTATTTAATGGATACGATTTACGTGAGTATTATTTTTTTTATAGGATAGACGTCTTACACTCTAAAATCTTATCCTCAAGATAGTCAGCCTGTCAGATTTTTGTCGTCATGAGATACGACCATCTTTATTCCCAATTTGAATTGTCTTGAGGTATTTAAACCACCGTTAACACTTTTCCTATCTTTTTTTTTACACATATGCAATAAATACAGTTTTTTTTGTAAAGAAACTAATGTTAGGTTATGTGTTTTTGTTTTTAGGATCGGGATTAGGATTGGGACCCAAACTTTCCTTACTCCCCAAGTTGCATTGTCTTTAGAATTGGGATGTGGGACCAATGATTTTTATGCATTGCTGCTTTAACCACGACACTGAACCCCTTTGTTTGAACGCTTATCTTTCCCTTTGGGCACAGCACCCATTTGCATTAGTGCCTTTTGCATTGAAGTACAACGATAACGTGTTTACTGAACTTTCTCTTCTTTTTGCAACACCTCATAATAATCAATGTACCTGAAATAAGTGCATAAGTCATTACTGTAATAAATTACTTTGTATTGTAAAATTGAAAGTGGGAAAGCTAAAAAGAAATATTAACATACAATAGATGATGTATACAAACTGTTTTTGTTGTGAAGACCTTTAATTCAGTGAACGGAAATTTATTTTTCTGAATTAAATAATTGAATAAATAAATAAACAAAACTATAGTGAGTGATCCCGTTAAAACATTAAGATAATGAAAGTGTATGGGAATAATTATAAAAATACTCTATGAACATTAAATTATACCTACATTTTTAATCTTATCTAAGTATCGGCAGTGATCACTAATTAATTTATTTGATTTAAAAATAATTCTGACATTGTTTCTTTATAATATTTAATTAGGTTTACGGATTTATTTCTTGTGTATTTTTTTTAAATGATAACTGTATCAATATTCGATACAGTATTGGTATTGGTATCGGCTATAAAAAATCCACCCAAAAGCATATTTTGCTTAGCTTCCTTAACAAAAATCCACCCTAAAAGCATACCTCGCTTTACTAGTAAAGTTGTATGTAGTAGAGGATTGTCTGTGTCCTTGCAGCCTGATATATATATATATAAGGATTGTCTGTGTCCTTGCAGCCTGATATATATATATATATATATATATAAAAAACTTAGTATTAGGGTCTTACCCATCCTTATGTATTATAAGGATGGCTAATAAATTCTAATTGTATAATTATCTAAAATTATATAAACTGTTATATGTAAATATATTAATAATAAAAAACGAAAAAGCACACTCTCTTACCTATATTCCCTGTCTATGTTTTTTTGTTGTTTTTATTTGCAAGGCTAAATAAAAAGTTAAAAGGTCTTATAAAATTAAAGGTAAATATCAAATACTTCCCTCTGATATTTTATGCTACTGGCACATTTTTATTCTTGTTATTAATTCTGCTTTGTTTTTTTTCATGTTTGCTTGTCTCAATGTTGGAGCTGGAACCTTCGCTTCTGTTAAAGAAATTCTTACACGCCTTTTAATCATTCTTTGCCTGACGTTTGTTTTTTTGCATGATACTCGCGGAGAGATTAACTTTAAGAATAGAGGAAGATTGTTTGGAAAAGGAACGGTAGGTCGTCATTGCAACTTTATTTAATGTTTGTGTGGCATTCTATTAATTTAATACTTTATCTTCCATTGCATTTGCTTGAACCTAGCCCTAAACATATACACAATAATTTTTCCCTTGGAAGCTGCATCCTTATTTACATACCCAACAAACACCCACACTAAATTGGTAGCAGAGCGTAGTTGCTTTGACTACCTTGCTACCTTTTCCTTACTTTTTCTTTGACTTTCTCGGTTTTCTATCTTTTTTCAAAATTTTATCAGGTTCTAGCTCCAGGTGCTATTACGTTGAGAATCCAGTTCCTTTATCATCGGTTCGTCCTTTTATTGTCATCGGTCTCCTTTACTATCTAGTATACATTACAACTCTCTTACATTCTTACATACATACCACAAAAATAATACAATATGGCAGAAAACGTGGGTATTAATGAGAATGGAGAGGTAAATGAATTGGGAGATATTGATGTGGAAGGATTGAATTTGGGAGATGTGGAAATTTCGGATGAGATAAAGCAAATAATAGCAAGCGAAGTGGAACAAAATAAATTACAACCGAGGTCGGTAAGACCGAAACCTACCACACTTTCAACAACTATTCCTACGGTTATACCGTCTACACAAAACAACCCTTTAGAACAACTTTCTACAAGAAACAACCCTTTAGGTGGTGAAATCACCAAACAACAACTAACTCAACAAATGGTTGAAGGACAAAGGTTGATGGAAAGAATGGCGGGATTGCCACCTCCACAATGGAATTTTCCACCTATGTCAACACTTCAACAGGGATCACAAGACAGTCAATCTGTCCCCTTTACACAATCACAATCTGATGTAACAGATGGAGATTGGTTGAAAGCAATTTATCTACAAAACCAGCAAATGATAATGGCTCTTTCTAAAGTAGTCCTGCTATTGGAGGGATTTATACCCCATCAATCAACTAAAATGATTCCTATAGGGAAATACTCATTAGAAAATGGGGAGCCTTTTCCCCAGTTCTTACAACGTTTTGAAGAATATGCGAGAATAACATATCCACGATCAACATCGGAAGGTTGGAGAACACATCTGGGTTCATATTTGGAGGGGGATATGAAAGACGTATACGAGTTACTAATGAAGAACAATGCAGGGTATACTGTTATAAGAACACAACTTATTGAATGGTTTTCTGACTATTTACGGAAGAAGGTTAAAACCCATCTTAATAACTTTAATGAAGCGAAAATTCTTTCCCATGAAACGATACCCTTGTATGCTCTTAGGTTACAGGGTTTAGCCGAGATGGGATTCCCGGGGTCAGATGTGAAAAATATGAAAATGGTGCGCGAAAAACTAATAAATAGTACGCCATTGCAAGTACAACAACTAATACAAGCATCCATTACTGTATGTGAAATTGCTTTGGCGGGAGTTCCAATGAGTTGGGAAGCATTAGTCAAAATAATCTCGCAACACTATAATAGTTACAAAAATAACGGACAAATGTCAGCATCTGCAACTCCACAAATACCATCCCAAGAGATTATTCCAGAACCATATTCACCTGAGGTGATTGATATTTCTAATGTGCAAACACAATCAAATTCACTACCACCCTTACCTATACAAACACAAGAATATTACAATCAACAACAAAATATCGTACCCCGGGGATATCTAACCTATCCGGGCTATGAACCGCCTATGCAATATCAACAAAATTGTCAACAAGTATCTCAACAACAATATGTTGTACCAACATTCGCACAAGTGGTCGCCAAACCACCAATGCCTCCACCGACTATGAATAATAACCCAAGAGGTAGTGTCCTTCCAAACTCACCTCGCCAAAATAGGACTTTTTATCCATCTAAGAAAGGTCAAAATTCCCCTAGGAAAGGGCGTCAGCAACAATCACAAAATAACCGCCAACAACAACAACAAAATCAACCCTCTCAACAAACAACATCACAACAACCTCAACAATCTACTTCATATTCATCAACACAACAACCATGGTGGGCCGGAAATAACATTTCTTGTAAGTATTGTAAAACACCAGGACACCATGTTAAAGATTGTCCATCGTTATTGCCAATTTTGTGGTAAGAGGGGGCACATCTATGAAGAGTGTTATGCCGAAAAGAATCAATGTATACGGTGTAAAGAACATGGACATATAGTGCAAAATTGTCCACAAATGACCGAAAAACAAGTTAGATGTGACTCTACTTTACGATGTCCTTATTGTCAAGGAAGTCACTTGGGCATGAATTGTCCACAGAGAACCCCTAAACGTTCAAAAAACTAACTCGCTCTGTGGGAAATGACCCACCCACAGAGCCAGAAGAACAACCTAAACAACAGCGTCAGAAAAAGCGTCGAACGTCAATTAAAGGGTCACAGTTGCCACTACCTCAACCATCTATGTTTGACGAAATTGAAAATTCAACAGTAGAACCTATAGAGGAATTATTACAGGTTGAGGTTTCTAAATGCTCAACAGATATATTTGATCCTTTTAAACCTTCAGTTGAAATTGAGGAGATCGATTCTCAAATAATAGAAAACTCATTAATCAAGCATGATTCTACTGTCCTTAAGGGATCAGTTAATCCTGATAATCTTACACTTACTTCACTTACTAATTTACTCCAGCCGGAGTCTACATTAACTATGCCTATGAAAGGCCCTTGCATTAATCTTAAAAACTTATCCACATCATCACCAGCTACTCTAGTTATAGGGGTCATAATAGATGACTCCCAACAAACACAGTTAATAGACGCTCTTGTAGATACAGGGGCCTCAGTTAGTATTATAACACAAAGAACTTATAACCTTTTAGATCCTAATAAATATCCTATACAGCCTACTGAATATGTTAGTATTCGTGGCATCGGTGATGTCATTTTTGGAGTTTTGGGGGCTGTCACACTATCATTGCATCTTTCTAATGATTATAGAACACAGTCTAGGGACTTTGTGATAGTTCCGGATGAGGTAGTATGTTACGGAGTAGTAATTGGGTATGATCTCTTACAATCGGAAAATATTTTGCCAGACTTGGCCAATAAAGAACTAATAACTAGACATGATAATGTCTTGACCATTATTGCAAAAGATATAAGAACAGCAGAGGGACAAGAACATGCTGCTAAATTAGATCAAGATGTATCAATTCCACCCAATAAAGGGGTTAACGTAGCTATAAAACCGGAAGAAATATTAAGAAATAAAGACTTAACTGGCGAAACACTACTATTATTTACTCCAAATGATAAAAATCACTTTGTGATGGACCATGCGGTCATATCTTATAAATTTAACACTCCAGTAGTGCTACCTTGTTATAATAATTCAAGTAATATAATTAAACTTAAAATAGGTTACCCACTTGGGTCCTTTTCCGTACTTACTATTAGTCCTATTAAATCAGTTCCTATAAACATGGTCGAAATCACCCAAAAACCTCAAGATACATACCAGGAATGGACATCTGAGAATCTCGAAAAAGCTTTTCAGCTTGATTCAACAGACTTAACTCGGGAACAAAAAGATCAATTAATACAACTCTTACTTCAATATCCAACTGCTTTAAGCCTAGCAGATACAGATGTAGGGTGCACCTCTGTTCTGAAACATTCAATCGAAACTTATATAGATACTCCTATATGCGAACCTGTTCGAAGATTGCAAGGTCCTATTTTATATGAAGTGGAGGAAGTGTGCAGAAAACTCGAAGCTGAAGGCATCATCAGGCAATCTTTCTCTCCTTACTCAGCACCGGTAGTACCCATCAGAAAACCCGATGGGGCTATGCGGTTATGCATAGATTATCGAAAACTAAATTCTGTTACAAAGGGAGATTCCTTTCCCATTCCTAATCTGACAGATACCCTTTTTAGCCTTCAAGGCAAGGAATATTTTTCGACTATCGACCTTATAAAGGGGTACTATCAGGTTGAAATGGCGGAGGATAGCATCGAGAAGACTGCTTTCTCAACCCCATTATCCCATTGGGAATTTCTCAGAATGCCCTTTGGCGTGAAAAACGGACCAGCCACGTTCCAGAGAGCCATGCACTTGATATTAAGTCATCTTTCACCGGAAGAAGTCAGGGTTTATCTGGACGATGTGCTTATCATCACTAAAACCTTTGCAGAACATTTGGCAGTATTAGAAAGGGTTCTTATTGCATTCAAAGATAACGGCTTTAAACTAAAACCTTCAAAAACGTATTTATTAAAACGAGAGGTGAACTTCCTAGGACATGTAATTTCAAGTAAGGGTATGATTCCCTTGGAAAAGAATCTCAAAGGAATTCAAGACTGCAAAGCACCAACAACCGTTAGAAAAGTTCAACAATTTATGGGACTGGTTAATTTTTATCGCCGGCATATACCGAACTGTTCAGTGATTGCAAAACCCCTGTTTGACCTACTAAAATGTAAATCAACAATCCTTTGGACGGACGAATGTCAACAAGCTTTTGACAAAATAAAACAACTCTTAACTAAACCACCCTTATTGACTTATCCGGATCGTACAGAAAAAGCACAACCCTTATTACTGTATACAGATGCATCGGGAATCGGTGCAGGAGCCTGTCTCAGTCAGGTTCAGGACAACGTAGAAAAACCTATAGCATACATCTCAACAGTATTTTCAAAAGCTCAAAGGGGGTATAGCACTACTGAAAGGGAGGTTGCTGCTATTCGTTGGGCCGTCAGGTCATTAAAACCGTTCTTATACAAGATTAAAGTCATAATATACACTGATCATAAACCTATCCTTTTTCTCCAAAATATGCCACTTATAAACCACAGAGTCGCCCGAACTCTGGAGGAATTAAACGATCTCGATTACGAGCTTCATTATTTACCGGGCAAACAAAATATTGTAGCTGACTTTTTGTCTCGTAATGTTTACGAAATAAAGTCCGAACCGATTAATAAAAGTTATATCCCAGAAATCCCAGATGGATTTATAGAACATTATATACCTGGAGGAGGGGATTCCCTCTTTCAATGTTTTTCACACTATCTATATAATAACATTAAACAACATATAACCTTACGAGAGAAAATAGTACAAGAATTAATAGATCATCGAAAAGATTATCATTTGCCAACTGGCAAGGGTGAAAAACAAACCCTTCAACAATTAAAATTGTCAAAATATCCAGGCCAATTGCCATTTACACATAGCATTCAAGCTTTTGCAACCATGTATAAAGTAAAAGTGTTGGTGTATAGTTCTAAAGAACACCCTCTTCAGTTTGGGATATCAACCTCTGATTCAGAGGAGAAAACCTGTTACTTGTTTTGCAGAGGAGGAATACACTTTAATCTTTTAATACCCGAGAACTCAGATGAGTTACCAACATCAATTACTACAGCAATAATTGCATATCCACAATTACAACCTGATACTAAACCTCTCCCAGTAACTATTCATATTTTAGAACCAGACATTCTGATGGAGGAGGATTTATCAGAATTAAATCTTCATCTTCTTTACGAATTAACGAACTCTGGTGGGGAGGAGATGACTCTGGACAAGTTGCCTAACACAACTATAACTTTACAT
>JABUQX010055737.1:0-29174 GCA_015478945.1 Trachelipus rathkii
CGGATGGCACGAAAGGAAATAGCGACTATTTGTTGAAATAGATTTAAATATCTTGACTGGCCAAATGACATCACCCGAACACCCTTAAGACTGTTCTTGAAGTTAAGTCGTTATGCCGAAGATACTTGGTTTCAATCATCACGAAGTCGCGCTAAGAAGCATCCCAACAAATTCCCTTCATCCGAAACATTTTAAAACATCATTACATAACTTAAAAACTCTAATGCTGTAGAATCCTGATCTCCTAGATTATTTATTGCTTATGAAATGAATAAATAACTTTTCTGCAATTACTTCTCTTCTACTTGTTATGCAAGTGCAGTTTTCTTTCTGTTATATATATATATTGAGTTATCATGAAAAATCCATAAGGATTATACATGCCGAGGAAATAGATTGCTTGGTTAGCTGCTGCAAAATTGATGATGATGAAAAACTTACAAGATATTATACTTAGAAAACTGTGACAAACTTTATTAAAGATCTTATTTATGTATTTCTATTTTATCCTTCAAAATTATTTTAATTAAACCGATTGTATATGAAGAATTGACAGACATTGTTACCAATAATATATAAATATTAATTAAAGATCCAAAAAAACGAATAAGATAAACAGATTATACACTATATATATATATATTAATATAATATTATAATATTAATATATAATATATATTACTTTTATATGTCATTATATATACAGAGATATGGCTTTATTGAATAAAATTTTATTTATTAACGATTTAGCTTAGAGCAATTATTTAATTTTTGTAACTTTTTCAATTTTGCTCCTCACGAAAAGATCTATATTAGAAGGAGACGGATTAGTACCAGAACAGAAATACCAATCTGATCTTCAAATGGCTGATAATTATTATACTTATTAAAATTATTTCTAAATAATACATAATTAATTATTGTTTTCACACTGTGATTGTTAAAAAAGGGCAAATCTAAGATTACGCAGTGCCGATTTAAATAGTACATGGCTAATTTTTGATTTTTCTGAGTTTGTTGGTGCTAATCAGAGTGATATAGTTGTAGCTTCTGACGCCTATAATATACCGATCATTTCTATTTGTTGTTTATGACTATATTTGATCAAGAAGTATTTGTTTATATTTTATACAAGTAAATATAATATGTGTTGCTATTAATATGTGACTGTACTATTTTTTTTGCTGATACTATATTATTTATTAGTAAAGAAGTAATCTTAAAGGAGTTTTTTATAAATAATTGTGTTTATCAGTGTTATGAAAATTAAGTGTTATTTCAAAGCATCGTCCGCATATACGGTTTTTGCAAAGTGCATTGTTCAAATTCGTACTGAGAATACTCACTTGCAGAGTAAAGCTTTTGTATCAATTCGAAATTTATTTTTTACTGTTGCAAAATACTTATTTATTGTGTCAATATATTAAAACAGTTATCAGTTTGAATTTATCTTTTAACATATGTTTATGTCAAATGTCACAGTATTTGTTTATTTAAAAGATTTGTTTAAATCACTAATAGGCAACTCATAATGATATAAGAAACAGCGTTTTCATAGTCAGCTTCTTGCAGTATTTTGTGCACACTTTAAAATCGACATATTTTTGTAAATTCAAATTCATTTAATTTTCAAGTAAATAGTCAATATTTCTGAATTAATTATTTGTTATTTTAGTTAATTAATTATCGTATTTATAATCTATTTTGAAGCATAATGTTATGATATATTTAATAAGATAGCACTATTTAAATGGTCGAGAATTATATAAATTTAAAGATAAGCATTTTTATTTATTGGAGACTTGACAGCATATACTTCTGATTCAAGTTACGTGTCAATTTCTGAGATGCGCATGTATGTAGCAATATCAAGGACATCATAACATAATATGTTCGGTCTGAATATAAACATAAGTTTAAGTACAGTACGTTTTATTTATTATTATTTAATATATAAAATATCCTCAAATCTACTTCCATAGTTCCCTTGAGTTTTCAAATCGTATTTACTTTTCATTACTTTAATTTTAAAAACAATAATTATAATACTCTAAAAAATAGTTCATGTTCAGAATAATATATCGTGATAATTGATAAGAAATATACTAGAAGAACTTAATATCATTATAAGCATAAGAACCAGCAAATACCATCTGTCTTCACTTGATAGGGTCTTCAGAGAGACTAAAGTTAGTGAAGTTCTAAGCTCCAGATTGCTTCTGAGTATCTGCAACAGACGAATAGTACTTAAAGAAGCCTCGGATACTGACAATACAGGTTTGAAATCTACAAAAGTTAGTTGATTGGATTTAGTACGGGGGCCTGGACAAAGATTGATTTTATCATGTATCGAAGAGTAAGTTCTTGACATAAAATTATTATCTTTTATCATTCGAAATTTACATCAACAATTTGTGAATTCTTAAATTTAGAATTGAAATGATACTAATCTTAAATGAGTAAATTAGATGTCAAATTTTCTAATATTGGAACGAAAATATTTTATATTTTAACCTTTCGTCTGCATTAATTTGACCCGCTATCTTCTTTCACATATTTTATTCTTTATATTGTACTTTTGAAAGGAAGTACTTCTGATAAATGTATTTTTAAAACTAAAAAACATAGCTAAACTTGTTATACTACTTGAAAATGGAAAGGAAATATGTTTTAAATAAAACACAGAGAGTAATTGGACTTGATTGAAAGATAAGAATATTCTATATACAAACTTACTCTTATACACAACTTCATAAAACAATTCCTTAGACAAGGCCCACCGGCATCCAATTTAAAAACACCTATTGAATTGCTCAAACTTAAGTTCAGATTATAATCGAAACAGTTATCCATGCCTATAGCACCTGTGTTGGAAGGGCGGCGGGCCTGTATTCACAAGTTTGACCTTATGCTCTGATTCTATTATTATATTTTTACTTTACAATAGCTCAGCCAACTTTTTATTGTATTAGGAGACCTATACTCCCAAGATATTGAAACAACTGCTTATAGATACCATGACGTTTCGATTGAACCATTTTTATGAAAGATACGGTAACCGTTACAGTCATTTCAAGATTTGTCTTATCAATAACCACCTGTTAATGTCAACGTATATAAGCTGAACATCAACCAATGCAATACGAACTTCAGCAAATCTTATTAACTATATAATTATATCTAAATAATATTATAAGAAAGTACCAGTTAAGGAACTAAATAAAAAACACTCAGAAACTACAATTATAGAATAAATATTTTTATAAAAAAAAAAAACATAAAGGTGATCTTGTATTACGAATACATGAGAGTTTTTAATTCCCATTTCATTGAACATTGGAGTTCAGACTATTGTTCATGTTAGAACATATCTAACACTAATTCGCATAAATCTAATAAAGAACCAAACACTAAATACCGAATTATAATTATTAAAAAGATAAAAAAAATATTACCTATAAAAATCACTACAAACACTGTATAACGAAAGTACGGATTCTATAAATTCAAAACTAGGAGAGTTAATATAAATATGTAAAATCTACTACATCACCATAGGAATATTAGAATACATACTCTTACCAAATGCTATATTTTATCGAAAAATAAAGAATACAAAACTTATCTTTAAACTAAAATAGACCTTGAAATAAATATGATATCTAAAAACTATTTGATAAGAAAACCTATATAGTTGACATATGATAAACTATATTTAATAAAAACTATAAATGTAGTTAAATAAGAAAATCAAAATTTTACTATAAAAATAAATAGATTTAGCATTTACATAAGTATGTCATTACTAACTGCAAAATTATAACAGAACGCTGATATAAACACAGCTGTCACAACAATGCAAAGAGTAAACATAAAGTAATTAAACAACTTTAATTAAACAAGAAAACTATGACTTTTATATCATAGCAATCCGATTTTAAAACAAAATAGCGAAGCACGTAAAAATGTTTTAAACAAAGGGTTCAATATTGCTGAGAAAGGGTTTGTTTTTGACACTTAAAACAATTGTCAGTAATACAAGAGCTTACCTGCAGTTATACCTAGCAACAATCGACATAGACCTTGCATCATTTGCAGACGACACTTAGATAAAAGCATAAATTGTTTTTCAAAAATCAAACACAAAATTTCCCAAAGTCCAAACATATACGAACAAATTACTACACCACAATTCGGTACAATTTCCATTCATATTTCGACAATCTTATATTTGTCAAGAATACATTCAATTGCACTAAACAATTAAAATATCATTTCCCTTCCCAATCACAACTTTCCTAAAAAATAAAAATTGATCGGCTATAAGGAGTCAACGGCTACCAACTAAAATTCATTTCTGATATTCGACAACAATTTCCCCTCAAAACATCCCGAAAATATCATAATAGTATTTCCTTTTATATAAATCCGAGTAAGCTTTGCTATTTGTTATTAACCAATCATAAAACTTATTAAACAATAATTACAATAGCATGATAAACTTATCAATATTTATTAGAAGATAAATACCATGAACAGAATTAGTAAGTACGGTAAGATTCGATATTTCTTGTAAAACAATTACACCCTTCTCAAGAAATATCAATTTTCGTTTGGGAGAAAACAAAAATATGAAAAGACTAAACATTGAAGAATATGCCTTCCTCACCATTATAAAATACAATTTATATCAATTAACTAAACTATTATATATATATATAGATATATATATATAATATATATATGATACTAATATATATATATATATAATAACGTATATATATCATATAATATTAATGTTTTTAACGATTCTCATATATATATAAACTATATATATATATATATATATATAATTAATATAAAATCATTTATAGTTTTTTTATGATATGCTATCTTCTACAAATGCTTTAACAATTATTTAATTTAATAATAATAATTATATAATAATCAAAATCAAACATAATAAAAGCTTTTGACAATAATGTACTATTAATAACTTAATTTCAAAATATAAGCTTAAAACCGAGTTTTCGGTTGTTATTTGCACTAAAAATACAAACATATTTAACATATTACATAAGACCTTTGCGCTACATTTCAATAAATATAACAAAAAATAGTTTGCAATGGACAATACTTAGCCTTTACCTTAAAAAAACATAAATGAAACTGAAACATACGTTAATCTGTACCACTGAATTACAACAACATAAAAAAAAGATTATTAATAATATTTTTGCAATTATTATTCCATAAAGGTACTATTTTAATCTAAAATGAACTTATATTGAGCCTAACCAATATAAATATCAATATTCTTTTTTTTTTTGTACAGGGAATGCAATCGTGAGTTGCCTAGCAGTGCACAAATGTCTATCTTTATTTATTATTTATATATATATAGTATCGATATGAGTTATCGGCCCATAAAAAAATAGAGTATCTGGTATCGTGTTCGCCTCTTTTTACTGTTATTCTGGTACATCCCTAGTATTATATTTATTAGTTATTATGATTATAGTTACTTATTTATTATTATTAGTTATATTATTATTAATTATTATTATCTATATCAATTATTATTATGTTTATTCATTCAATTCTTATTATTTATTTTGTTCTGTCATGTTTTGTTATTTATAATCCCCTTCTTCAAATAATTCCAGTCCTATTCCACAGATTTGTATGCTTCTCCTCTTCCTTTCTTATTACCTACCCTATGATGCCTGATATTCTCTCTTATGAGTCTCCCCAGTTCCCTCCTGAATCCTGGTGGCTGATGAGAGCTGTTTCTTGTACTTTTTTCCCTCCTTCCCCCATAGGTGAGGGTACAGGTAAAAAAAACCGGTTTTACCACCCCTTCTCCGGGCCGACCTATTGTTTTAGGGGCACGATAACCACTGAAGAAGTCAAGAAGCTGTCTCTCACTTGGGTGGTAAATCTTGGGCTTCGCGTCTTATTCGTGTGGATCACGGCTATTATTTTGTCAACTTAGGAACTGGACGCTGAGTTCCGGTGGGCTTTTCCGAGGCCACACCCATGGCCCCTTCCCTATGGGGTGGGGTTTTGGGATGGAGGGTTTTATGCTCTGGGCTTATGGTGGACACTGTTTCCGCAGTTACGCTCCCAAGACATGTCTAATTTTATATATACATCATTGACCTTATTGTATGTGTTTTTTTTATATTGCTGTGTGGTTGTTACAGGAAAAATCTTTATGATTAATTCTATAAAAAAAATAAAACGAGAAACGTTATAAAGAGAGGTGAACTTAAACATCTGTCGGGCCTCCAACCCGAACCCTTTCTGGGAAATTCTAGACCAGAGACCAATAGGGGCTTTAATGGCATTATTGATGAAATGGTTGGTGGTACTCCACCCCAACCAATAATCTTTAATAACGGACCCGTTTCTAGGAATACCCCGTCTACACCAGCAGAGGCTGTTCTGACCTCTCAACAAAACCCATTAACTCAAACCTCACGTCAGCCATCCCAAGAGCCCATGCGCGAGCTGGGCCTCGATCCTAGACGTCAGAATAAGCAAGCTCCAACGATCACTTTCTTAGACCCCCCTCCCCCTTCTGGGGTCCCAAGTCTTACTTCCTACCGTTTTATTTTTATTTGCATTCGACAACATCACGTCCACTAATTGCTAAATGCAGGCTCGTCCTTAGTGATTCTTTCGAAGCTGCTCTTTGAACAACTGAGCCACAGGCAACGCCAATGAGGAACGGTTCCATCCTAGTCCATGCTGCCTCTAGAACCCAAAGTTACTTACTTGCTTCCCTGTCACATCTAGGGAAGATTTCTATAATTTCTAAACCTGACAATACTCGTAACACATCAAAGAGAACCATATATGCGCTCTAGTTCTGTTCAGATCCTCTCATTTTCAAACATGCAACCTGCCAATCACCGACGGTTATAGGTCTCCTCGTCGTAAGGAGAACCCTTCAACGATTAACACCTCGTCTCCTATTTAACTTCTTTGTGCCTTTCCCTCAAACCAAAGTAAAACTTGGTTTTATTATACACACGGTTCGGACCTATGTGACCTTCCCGAGGCGTTTCAAGTGCCATAAATTTGGTCGCACCTCAGAAATATTGTTGGTCTCCGAGACATATGTTCCAGCATGTGGAAGTTTCCCACCTAGCTGTGGATAATATAATTGTTGCCCTATGACAAGGGTCTCATCTCAGCATTCTCTGTTCACTGCTGGATCGTTGGGAGAAAGAATCTTAGAGCAGTACACATACTTCATAGTTGACCGTCTTGGAGCAACACCCGGCACTGGATTGAAGCTGATTCATCTTCCTCTTTCTATGGCTAAGCAATAACTATTGGATGCGGTTGTAATTGACATTTTACTGTCGGTCCAGTGCTTTTGTGTTAGAATTATCCTCTTTATTCTAATTCCTCATTCAGACTTCGTATCGGACTTTTGGGATACCTGGTGTGTGATTCCTATTGTTCAGAAAACTTGTCCTCTTCCAATCCTCCTACCATGATACCGAAGCACGTCCCATAATTCATCGCAAAATTTACATACCTCCTCGTATGATATCAGTTGCCAGAGTTCGCATGCTACCCGAAGGCAGTATTTTACTTGAAATTTTTAAGCTGTTCAGCGTCCCTGAGTCGGTGACATCGTTCATTTGGGCCAATCAGCTACTATTTAATATGTCTGGAAACGAACTGCATATCACAGTATACTATGCCGTGTGAGAAACCAAGGCTCTTAATATAATATATAATAATAATAATGAATAATAATAATAATCATAATTGATAATTAATAATATCGTCAGAGATGGGTGCTTGGATTACCAGTAGGCTACCGTACTCGGACTTGAGTTTTTGAGTCCAGATTTTCTTAAAGATCCGGATAATTAGCTGCACCTAAGGAACCTTGCTCAGTCTGAAAATAACGGGCTCGTCGTCCAGACCAAACGATGAACACCTGATAGTGAATACTTCTGGGGCTGGGAAACATACTTTCTGCGCCGGGTTTCTTTGGATGAATGAAATGTTTTAACCGCCGCTAAGATAATTGGCATCGTTCTATATAAAATAATCATTATAGTGTTACTTTAAAATATATTACAAATAATCACCATTAGTACAGCAACTATGATATCACGACATATGTTCTTCATTATGCCTGGGAAGGTGCCAATTATAGGGAGAGTAGATATAGGGAATGTATTGGTATTAGATACATTTAAGCGGACGGGGATGGTACTTAACGGAGAGAGTGGCGGCTGTTGTTGATCAGGGTGCTAATGGGTTGTTGCTGGGCTGGTGGGATCAGCAAGTGATAGTTTTTTTTCCTTCTCTGATTTCACCTCACCCACTTTGAATTCGGACGGACACCACACACTTGCCTTCCATTGTGTCCCTAACACTCCCGATGACACCAATGCTATATGTCCTTTTCTCCATTTCCCGGCTATCAGAGGATCGTGAATATCTAACTATTGAAGAGCAAGCTCTTTCTATTTAACTGACTAACGATTCTTGAGCACAGAAAAGCAAGAGTTAGGAAAGAAAGAGTGATAATGCTCATTGAAATGTGGAGAGGTGAGAGGCCGACTAACATTTACGGAAAATTATCATCATCCTACAAGGAGTGGGTCGGAGTAACAAGCGTCAGGTCAAAACCCCAGAGAGGTCCCGCTCAATATCTTATAAATAACGTGTAAAATGACTATCTTTCTCTCCTTCGGACAGCTGAGTCTTGACATTCTGTCAGTGTGAGAATCGTCGCCCTCCAACTCGCTGATGGGCTACATGGACAAATCTGGGAAAAATCTAACTTCTTCAGCGATAACACCATAAAATAGCGAGCTATATATATAATACCACACAAACACTTCAGCTGTATCGGTACTGATAATGTGTGGCATATGTACGTTTTGTTCCACTATATATAGACAATCAATGCCAATGTTTTTACACTAACAGTTGTTTTTCCATAATTTCTACTCAGATCCTTCAGTTCATTTGGATCCTCTGAGAGCGACTGCTAAGACACACATAGTGATGTCGTACACGGATCGCTGAAATTGATTATTTACTTTTTATGATGTTTTCCGGTCGAATGAAACTGTAGATATGTCCATAAGAGAATTCTGATTGTAGGATGTTATGTAGTTTATATAAGCGTTGGCTGTTTGTTTACCGAACTACAGCTTACGGACTGGATCTTTTTTACCCAAACTGCAAGGTACAGGACCTCTTATTTCCCGTGATCGTAGGCAGCGACAGAGGGGGGCAGCAATTCTGTTTAATCTAGATTGCCCATTCACTCAAATTCCTTCACTCCATATACATGGTGTTGCAATTGTTCACATGAACACCCTTACAGACTGTGCTCAATGTAGCGTAGACACAGCTGTAATATCCCAAAGGAACCTGTTTAATTTTTTTTCAATGAGTTCACAGCCATTGTTAGTCCTAGTGACTTTACCTCACCTTTGTGGAAGACTGGTTACATTCCCCAGTGTCGACTGGAATTGTTTTGTGATTTGAATGTCTAAAATGGAATCTCAACACGGGTCGTCCAACATTTGAACGTTTTGATAGTTCGCTTTCCTTCTCTGTGTTGAGATTCGTTGTTTTCAATCTTGCTGTGGTTTTTAGTTTTGGTGGAAAAGGTCAGTTTCCTCTGTGAAGTGAATACTAAACGATTGTATACATCTCAGCCAAGTCATGCAGCAACACAAACTTTTATTTTGGCGGCGATATACATAGTGGTTGATCTTTCTTTACGTGCTACTAAATTAAATTCACTCCATTCTTCTTCCGCAGCCTACTCTGTCGTGCGAATGGAGTAAGCATTTTACTTACCGTGATCCTCACTATGTGTAGATAATCATCAGGTACGTAAATATGGGTAAGCAAATAAGCATAATAAAATATACAAATTCGAGACAAGAGCAACTAATATTTCATTAATATCACCCACTATCATATCTGTACCTATGTGACGTTACTATGGGAAGGAACAAGGAAGCAATTATATATAGGTGCTTAATTATGGTGTGAATACTATGTATAATTTTTAGTGATAACATTTCTTATACCCAGATATTATTTCTTTAGGTTTATCATAGAGAGTATAATAGTCTAGATATGTAGATTTAACGCATAAAATTCAATCTTATATAGACTAGATTTCGATATACCTGCTTTATCATTAGTAATAGTTATTCTAATTGGATATCTCTATATTGATAATATGATGATGCTCTTACATAGAGATAGAAGTGAAGATTTATAATTATGTGTGCAGAAAACATTATACCGATCATCGCGCTACTAATTAGAGCTATGCTTTAACCCCAGATATAATCCAATACATATACTCACCGGGGTTCGTACTGATGAAGTAAGGGCAACACTGCCTATAGTACCTCCATATACTCCCTTAATGCGGGGTCCCAGCGTAATCCATCGATCTACTATTTAGTTTTATTGATTATCAAGAACTGGGGAGTTGAGTATATCTAAACTATTGTCGGTATTATATTGGGGTAAGAGACCGTTAACCCTAAACTATGCAGAGATAATGGGAGTGTGATTAACGTCTCGATCCTCGAAGTAACTATTCTAATCAGAACTGGCTAAAAGAAAAAATGCTCATATAAACTATTAAGATAAAATTTAAATACCTTTTCGATTAACTAGATTCTCCTCAGCTTAGTTAATAGAGTTTAATGGGTGGAGGGAATCTTCCCTAAATCGTCTGATTACTGCGACTAATATTTTGTTCTTATTCCAAATCTTGGGAAAAATGATCAACTTCTCGATAACCATCGCCGACTATTTCATTATATCATTAACAATTAAGAGCATGATGGGAGAAATGGTGGCTTGTTCGTTTTGTTGCCAGATACCTATAGCAACTATTTAATGCACGATATTGTCGTACACCTATCAATTGTTTTCCTCATCACCGATCTTATTCTACTCAGGATCCTCTCCTTCATGTTAGTCACGATTATCGAGGCTTTGGTCTTTAATTTGATCTCCGGAAAGGCGTTGAAGGTGTGGAGGAAGGGGGTTTTTGCAACTTACTCCTTGGGCTAGGTGACAGTTTTCCTCCTCTTCTTCAGTAATTAATGTGATGTTCTTATCAAGTCGTTAGGAAACCACACTATTTAGGCCGTTTGTGTCATGGAATGATGTGGTGCTTTTTGCAATTGGGTACAATGGAATAGTCGATACCATCCGAAACTCGGTCCGCGCTGCCATCTATGTGATTTATTTCTCCTTGTGAGCCTCACTGGAGAAAAACTTCTTGTTTAGTGCGAGGCAATTATCCAGCTGTCGTGACTCAGAACAAGGTTTCTTGACTGGTGTTATCTGATGTGGCGATTTAAAAAACATTTTACAATCTTATACTCCTAATTTTAATCATAACTTTATCCGTGAAAAATTTTCCGTCGTAGGAGTTGAATACACTGCTTCCTATATTATTAACTTCTTATGGGGTATCACTCTGTACCATGATAGATGGAAGCGATGTCAACGGGTTCTTGTGTCTGCTTTGCTGTCGTATGGATGTCCGTTGAAATTACGTTCTCCTTCTTAAAAGTTAAGTTGCGTGGGCAGTTCTTTTATGAGCTAATGTCTATTTAGCCAATAAATACTGATGGAAAAGTTATCTATTAAGACTAATTTTGATGGTGCCATGACAAAAATGCCTGCAGAAACTAGTGTAGGGCTACACCTATATTACTAGTATACTATGGATTTACAGTCAGCACATTAGTGGAAGAGAATGCCATTATACATTCGTACATGCATATCCTTATTGACACCAATATATTCCACATCGTTAATAAGTCAGATAGGGCAGGTAACACTCAGCATAAGCGCTTATGATAAACTGGTCTGTTAAAATTAGGTAGAACCATTCATGTAGAATTTATGAAAATACAAACAAAATGTAATACAATATATTAAAGAATTTTATAATATATGAAATAACTATAATTCAGATCTGAAAATGAATATTATAGTGAATGGAGGAATATCCAAGAAGTCATAAATGAATTTTAGTCTCATATTATACATTAGTTTCAAAGACGTTTCAGCTCATCAAATATGTACTGTAGGAAGATAACAATGAGTCATGATTGCGAGCTTCAAAATTATGAGGCACACTCAATGACTTGATGTACGTCGAAGGAACACGTATTCCGAAAGTTAATATCTTCTAATAGGAATCAAGCTTTTTGCATCAAAGAGAATTGCAGCTTTGAAACTTTTGAGAAATTCCAAAACCAATATGCAAATTCATTTTGGATTTCAAGACTAGCTGACTTACCTAAGCTTAAGGAAGGCATTTTGTACCCATTTCAGAATGAAAATGATAAGGTTTTAAAAGAAATGCAATTATAGTGAATAATAGATAGAGCGTGAGTACAGATGCTCAATCCAAGTAATTAAATGACATCACATATACATACCTATTATAAGATAAGAATTGCTTAGACTATATATAGATTTTCTTTTTTGGTAAATGAGCATAATTAGAAGAAGCTTGCTAAGATAGTAACTGTATTCAAATTGTTATTTGTACAGTTCTAAAAAAATATAATTAATCAACAACCGACAGTCTATTATCAAATCTTGCCACCCAATTATTATAAAGAAAAACGAATACTAAATGAACCAAGCAATTAGAAGTACATTGATAACAAGCAGACTATTCTGGAACGAATATACATATTAAACTTGTCAGTAAGTGATTGCGAAGAAGAGACCATGCCATAATAAAAGAATGAAGTGGCAGAATGTATGAAATACATAATAAACAAGTAAAAACGAAACAAATACAATAACATAAATGATTATTCCTATCAGTTGGGGGAAAGTTAAGCCAAAGTGTTTACCCACGTTTGCAAGGAAATACTTGGCTTGTTCCCCTGTTCAAAGTGAGAGAGTTTTTACTGCTGGTAATGATATGATAAGAGAAACAGACTCTCAACAGGAAAGGCAGAAAATTGATGTTTCTCAAGCACACCTTCCTATATTTGAATTTCAATTACTAGTGCTTAAAGTATTATAGTCATTGTAAAATCTCTTCATTAAGGGCGGAGGTTGGGGAAAGAGGTTTGGTGGGGTACTTTAACAGGGTTACACTTTTGGAAAGTAAGGGATAAAAAATAATTTGGTCAGGGAAAAGTCAAGGGAGAAAACGTTTTAAAATAATGCTAAAGTCATGGGAAATTTTAAAGATTTCTAAAACATATGAATTTAAGAAAGATAACATGTACATAAGTTGCTATTTTTGGATATATTTTTACTTTCTTACTGTATATTGTGGAATAAGAGATGTATTTGATAGTGAAGTGAAAAGGATGGGCGAGGAATGAGAAATTACAATAAACAATCTTATATCTGTTTTTTTTATTTTTTAGTTCACTATTCTACTATTCTTCCTATTCTGTTCGTAGAGGTTGGTCCCAGTTCATGCTTTAATATCCAATGTAATATGGATGTGGGTTTAGATGTATGACTTATGACATTAATATGTTATATTTTTTCTTTAAGGGATTATATTTTTTGAGATTGTTTTTTTTTGAGGTTTGCCGAATATTTTGGATTTTTGTGGACATTGAAGAATATTTATTATTATTTTTAAATGATTTCAATAAACAAACTAACTTTATACGACAGTGGTTTGGAGTAGAACTGACCACAAGTTTTATAGGTGGTTGGGTAAAAGACATGATAGTCTGTCCAAGGCATACTTAAAGTAGTAAAGAACTTTTGATTCTATTAATAAAGTGGGGATGCCAAGTGAGTTTCGAATTCAAGAGGGAACCTCATTTTTGAATTTAATCAAAGAACTGCAGCAGGACCAAACGATCATGGAAACTTTTCGTTTATGTTGTTCTATAATAGCACATTATTAGTGAATTTAAGTGATGTGCAGCTGGAAAAATTAGACATTTCCATCAACTTAATCAAACTCGCCAACCGATTGTAAAATCGGGACCGATGCTGAATGTTCATTAAGTACAACCAAAACCATTTTCATCAGTTTTCATCTTTTTGCATTAAAGGAATGAATGTTAAAGATTGAATCTAGTGGGATTAAGAGTGGTAGAGATGAGTAATTACATAATTTCGTTCCTTTAAGTAGACTCGGTGATGCAGATAATTATAGGGAAACATTTATAGAATGATGTTCCAGATAGGTGCGGTAGCTTTAAATTTTAAACATTGGGGCAGATGAGAATGTAAATAATGTGAATTAACATGGGACTTGCTCCTATTTTTTTCAAGAAAAGCGAAGCCATAACCTCTATTTTGCAGTTTGAGGCTCATTCTATAGATAATCCACATTAGAATATTAAATATGCAAGGAATATATTTTTGGATCATGGTGATGTCTTTTTTTTAAGAGACATTGTCAATTATGTTTTTTTTCTATAGAACAACTAATGGGAATCAATGTTGCATTGAGATTGTGTGCAATATATTGAAATTAGGAAGTGATGTATTCGCATGAATGATAGAAAGTGGAAGGAGGGTTTTCTATAATTAAGCAATTTTAGTGGAATGAGAATTGAAGACTTATGTCTGATTCTCATCGCCAAGGAAAATGCAAGCAATGGCTATATTAGATTTAATGAAATTATTCATGAAGAGTTACTTATATTAAAAAATGTTGAAAAATGTTAGAAGGAGTGCCGCATAGGAGATCGTGAAGACATTTCAAGAGTCACGAACCAAAAGAGAGAGAATAAAAAGGTTGAAAAGAAAATTTCCATATCAGATTCACAAACTTGAAGAGCCAAGAAAGATGTTAAAACTGAAAGTTATTGACAGGGAAGACGCTATAAATCTCATAAATTACAGTCTTGAGAGAGAAAGGTGTACCTAAATCTCCCATTTAAGAATTTTGTGATCCAGTGGGACGTTTATTGATGGTGACACCTAGGCTATTAATGTAAACTTTTAATTTTTATGTTTCTTTTTGAAAAATAAAACTGTTTACTTTTGGAAAATAATAATAAAAAGGAGTTTCTCATTGGACGGTTATGGGGAAGGTATAGGCTGATTACTATAAAAAAAAAATATTTTTTTCAAATTCATCCATGATGATGAACGTTTTAAAGTAGATTTTCAATAAAATTTAATGTATGAACTGAGTTAAATAGGCTGCAGTAATGATTATAGATATTTTAATATCGCCATAATAGAACACGTGGTCAGGAAATCAAGGGGATCAAATTTCAAATTTCAGTGGTGACATGTTTTAGTTGGTTCGCATGCCGACCCCGGTAATGAAATTGATCTCAGGAGGATGTCGCGATCATGGAAACATATTAGTCATTAATATTAGTTATATATCTATATTATATATAGTAGTATTATTATGTATATTCTTATATTTACTGTATATCCTAAATTATATATTATATAATATTATATATATATATATATATATATATTATTAGTATATATATATATATATTATGATATTGAATATGTTCTTTACAGCGTCATCCTCAGGCAAAATTTACTAACCACTATTCTTGCCACATATCATATACATATGATTTAAGTACGCCCCACTTCTAGGTAAGACTTAAAGACATCACTATATTATATACCTGTGTGTGGGGGAGAAGAATTGCCCAGGTTACCTCGTATGTCCTGCGTGTAGTAAAAGTCGATGACGTAAGGGGTCGGTGCGTAGTTGGGCTTGGCTGCACTAAACACTTATCTCTGGCTAAGGATATGCTGATGCATGCTCGGGATGGGTCGTGATGCCGTAAACGGACATATCTAATCATTCGGCGATAATTTGTATGAATCGTATGGGTAATGGAATGTCAGAGCAGTAATGCTTGAAGGAGAGAGGTGGACTTCTGCTGTATTATTTTTGGAATGTCAGAATTGATTTGCTGCTGTGACTGAAAGCAAAGATAGAAAGGAAAGAGGAATGAATTGAGATTGGTAATGTGGTGGGTGAAATGTGTTGCGAGGGGGTGTGGAAGAGAAAGAGAGAGGGGAGATGAAGAGAGATCATAGCAAATGTATTAGATGAAGTGCCCTGTGGGTAGCAAAAGCTATGTGAAACATATAGTGTGGTGTTGTGCGTCTAGAATTCTATTAGTGGTTAAATTTGATATGATGTGTTGAGAGAGCGGTAAAGTATTGTGGGTTGTGACGTATGGTCCATTTGAAGCAATATAAAAGAGAAGTAGATTTTTGGAAAAATGAATGATGCTCTGGATGGGGTTAGTAGGAGCTTCAGATTTATTTGTTTTAATAGTTATGGTTGGATAGGTGATCAAAAGGGATGGTATAAGGTGGTTTTGGGGTGGCGGAGAAAATGAAAGTGTAGGAAGGAGATGATTTCTGTGAAGTAAGAGGTATAGTGTGGTAAGGTAATAATTTTTTTAAAGCACGAAGAGTATGCCATAAGTATAGAGCTAGAGTTTGGTGTAAGGGAATAGAGATGGTATGGAAGTGGGAGTATGATTGATTTTGTGGTTGGTGATTGGAGAGATGGAAGATGTTTGAGTATGTTGTTGGGATGGTTAAAATTCAGTGAGGGTTTAGAATGGATTAATGGATCATAAGATTTGTTAGATTTATGTTTAAGTTTAGTGGGGCTTGAGGAGGAAGGAGGGTGATACGAAGATGGTAGGTAAAAATTAAGAGTGTAGAGTCTCTATAAGTTGAACAAAGCAATAAGATATTTAAGTCAGCACTCGCCTAGTAAGAGTTGAATGTGACAGCGAGTTGATCTGACGACAATCTGGGGGCAATGAACGGAAGCATTTGTTAGTATGTAGCAGGGAGTTGTTGAATGTGCTAAAAGTAGGAAGTAGAAATGTTAACAGCGAATGGTGGAATGAAGAGGATGATGAAATATCACGGTTAAAGTAAACAATGAAGGTGGTGAATTACTGAAGGCCAATGATGAAGTTTCAAAGAAAAGATGCTTGGATATATATAAGAGGAAAAAGAAAATACTAAAAGTTGCATACGTAGGAGAAGACAAGAGGTAAAGTGACAGTTTGGAAGGAGGATGAATGAGGACATACATACAAGGGATAGAAGCGCGAAGGTTAAGAATGAGGAATAAAGGGAAGTCTGCTTTAGAATTATGTATAAGGGATGGTGCTTATTACTGATGGAAGATGGGATGTGAGGGGAAGTGATGGAAGATGAACATTAAAATCGCACAATACTTAACAGTAATGATGAGGTGTTAGTGAATGATGTGTGGTTTTGAATGGGTGCAAAAGGATAGGTAATTCTTTGGGATCGTAAGTATATTGTTTAGTAAGGAGGAGGTAATGATAGAGATGGAGAAAGTTGAGATAGGGTAGAGATACATATATGCAGGATAGACAATGTAAATTACTAAGTGAATGATCTAGAAGAAGTGGAGGCGCGTGGTGGATTTGATTATATATTGTGTATAAAACGTTTATGGAGGGTATAGTTTTCAAGGAGAGCAGTAATACGGTAATAGTAAACTTATATAAGGGTAAAGGGAGATAAGGGGAATGTAGAAATTATAGGGGAATGAGTTTAATTGAGTGTTGTAGAAGAAGGTATATGCCATGGTAATTCTTTGGTCGATAAGAGTGCGTGAGTGACTGGGGACTGGTCTTGGTGAAGAACAAGGTGCGTTTTAGGAGTGGTAGAGGATGTGGAATCAAATCTTTTAATTGAAAAATGATTTGAGAAAATGAGGGAGAGAAGAATAAATTATATTTAGGTTTATGGATTTTACAACAGGCGTATGATAGAAAGGTGGCTCTCAGATGAATGACTTTTATGGGGTATTAAAGTGATATAGATGGTGTTGGTGGTAGGCTTTCTGATTGGAATAATGTATTTATAGTAGTGAAAGCGTGTTAGAATAAGATGGTGTATTGGTGATTGGTTTAAAGGATTAATAGCGGAGTGAGACAGGGTTGGTTTATGTCTCCTGTTATTCAAT
This sequence comes from Trachelipus rathkii, assembly GCA_015478945.1. Lineage (NCBI taxonomy): Eukaryota > Metazoa > Arthropoda > Malacostraca > Isopoda > Trachelipodidae > Trachelipus > Trachelipus rathkii. Next base: position 17,990 of record JABUQX010055737.1, read on the forward strand.
TTGTATATGAGTGGGGTTATGAAAGAAATTCCGAGGTGGGCGATGGCAGGATATGGGGTTAGAATGATGGAGAAGGAAGATGAGTGGAGGGTGCCTACTAATTATATGCGAGGAATGATCGCATTAAGTTGTTGTGTGGTGTGAAGGCGCAAGTCTGAAGGTGTTGAGAGGATTGGTGAAGAGATTTTGGGCGGGTGTGTAAAAGGAGGGAGTTTGAAAGTAAATATAGGATGTTTGAAGGAGTAAGGTTATGGTTGTGAGTGGAGAGGACAGTCTCAGTGTGAAGTTGTGATGTTAGATGGTGAGCAGCTGGAGCAAGTGGTCTGAGTTTAAATAATGGTATGGGTGTTGGATGAGAAGCGAACGGATGATGCAATGTTGTAGTGAGAAAAGTTGTAGTATGGCAGGAAGAGTGCTGTGCATATAATTCGTATTGGTGGAATAGTAAATGGAACTAAGTTTGAGTGCGCTAGATCTAATACATGAGGGTATGTTGTTAACCTGTGTTATTGTATGGTAGTGTGAGACATTGGTTGGAATTATTAAGAGTATAGATTCTAATAGTAATGTGTTTAGATTGGCAATTTTTAGCGGGCATGCTAGGATGTGAAAGAATTAATAAAGTGAGGATTGAACGTATTAGAGAGTGGTTGGTGTGGAAGAAAGGGTTAAATGAAGGAATAAATTAAGATATGGTGTGAGAATAGGTGATGTGGTGATATGCAGTTGAGGGGATGAAATTGATATTTTCGGTTTAGCAGGGTCTCGGTTAAGGCGGGATGTATAGTGAGAGTGTGCTTCGGGACGGCGCGGCCACTGGGGATCGAAGTGAGATAAAGTGGATTGAGTCGAGTGACGAAATGTCTGAATGGAGGAAATATAGATAGTGGTATGGCAGAGGGGAGAAGATCAAGGTGCATATAGGTAGGAATGCGGGGTTTTGTATGGGGGTTTGGATTGTGGCACAGCACTGTAGGGCTTCAAATGGATGAACCTTATGTGCGATTTACAATAGTAGACGTAGGTCGGTGGCGCTGCCCATGAAGCTTTAAGGGAGGTTAGATATATTCTGTATTGTCGATTAATATTATCAGATATTAATGGTATACAGAGGGGCGGTAAGGTGGGCTTTCTTTTTCGAACCATTTGTCATACTGCTCGTACTGCTTTTAATTTTGATGCTTGTAGGCTCCTTTCCAGAGGTTTGGGAAAATAATGGTAGGGTGAAGAAAAAAGAAGAAATATAGTAGCAGATTTAGATTAAATATATAATTACATATATATGATATATATGATATATATATATTAGTAAATATATATATATTATATATATATATATTATATATATATATATATATATATATATATATATATATTATTTATACTATTATACAAATCCACATCCGCGAATGCGAAAAAAAAATTACATTGCTGAATCGACTAATTCAAAACAGGTCTGAGGATAGCCAGGAAGATTTTCAGTATAGCCACCAGGAGAGAGGCTGGAAGTGAGGGGGGTAATGAATGCGGCCTGATCACTTCTTTGGAAGGAGGAAGACAGTCATTGCTCTTATTTCTCCGTATTCATGTCGAAAATCATGGCGAAGTTGACCCTATAACTGGAGTTATACGGCGCGAGTCTCACGCCTTCTTATTGGGCTTTTGGGGTTGTTTCTCATATTCATTTCTTCGCTAAGGTGCTTAACAGCTATGCGACGATTCAGCTTCTCACATGCATGTATTCGCCCGGATCGTGTCTTGTGTATATACAAATGTGGATGTTGTGTGTGAGAATATTCGACAGTGGAGGCATTTTCGTAATATAGTGGTAGATGCACACCCGGTACATTTGAGGGATTCCTTTATTTACCATGAGGAAATCCATAGCAACTCGACAGCACTTTACACTGATGGCTCCAAGACGGCTGTCTTTTGGACATCACTGTATCCCATAACCTTCTACCTTTTCCCACTATTTTCTCAGCTGAACAGATAGCTATGTCTATGGCGATGAGCAGAATCTAACATCACACCGGAGGGCAACCATACCATCTTTTCCGATTCTAGAAGCTCACTCCAGGCATTGCTTGACCAATCGACAAGAAACCCTTTGGTATCTGCAATTCAAAGGTCCTTCTGCTCGTTGCATGTGAAGAAGCAAAATTATTGCGTTCTGTTGGGGTCTCTTCCCATGTGGGTGTTCTTGGAAACGAACAAGCCGATTTGGAGCCAAACACATGACAGCTCACATGGTGTTGAAAGACCAATGCCTTCCTCCTGTACGTAGGGATTTTCTTTCTGGCTGGCAGACATGTTGGGCAAAGGATTATCGTGATGCTAAGCTACAGAACATCAAACTCATCATTGGACGGTGATCGTCATCTTGTAGAAAGAGTCGCCTCCTGGAGGTGGTCCTGGCTTGATTGCGTCTGGGTCATCCCAACCTCACCCATGGATTTCTTATGCGCCTGTGGATCCCCTGACCTGTCCATTTTGTTCCTCCAATTGCCCTCTTACAGTCGTTCATATCTTTGTGGGTTGCGAGGCAATCTCAGCCCTTAAAAGCAAGTTCTGCCCTGATATGCTCACTATACCTCTCCAGCATCGCCTTCCGCACATCCTATCCAAATTTTCTTACTTTTGTGGTGACTGAGTTTTTGCTTTCCTGTTGGAACTGAACATCTTTCAGTACTGTTCTTGTATTGTTTTGTTTAGGGACTTCCCCCTGTTGTTAATATTATAACAGTATAGCCACATTCATATGCGCTGTATACCATCTCCTCCCAAAAATAATAATAATAATCAATAATAATTTTATTATTTATCTTATATATTATTAGAATTTTATTATTATTCTTATTATTATTGCGTTGAAATTCTGATTTGTGATTTCATTTAAATAAAATTGTTGTTTTGTTTTTTTTTCGCACTTAATCGCGGTTACGCCTTAAAAGGTTCAAATGACAGATAACCTTTCTCTTGTTATTCTATATCGTCGGTTTAATATTAAAACTACGAATGCCCTTTGTCACCCCCCACTAACACAAAACTGAATGCAGGACACTTATATATTCTATTTAATAAAACGTATTTCTGTAACGATGTGATGCCTTCCATTTCTACACACATTTTCTCAGCATTACTTTGTCAATTCTTTATATAACAAACTACGACACCATGCGCATTTTGCAAGGGATTTTTGAGGAAAGAAAAAAAGCGCAGGCGTTTCATACGAAATAAACATTTGCACCCGTGGACGAATAAATAATTTATCCAAAAACAGTTTCCCTAGCCGTATTTCCCACATGGCTTTACTCGACGCATTTTTTGAAACACACCCAAAAGCACAAAATAGTAAACAAGAAAAAATAATTTTGAAGGCCAACGCTGTTGCCAGCTGCAACCAATAAGTTTTAAAAAAACGAAACACAAACCAACAGCTTCCGTAGATTTCAGCTTTACTCTTTGTACTGACAATATTCTTATATTATATAAGTTACTTTATACGAATCCGTTTAAAAAAAACTTTGAATGTCTGTTTTTTTCACGTATATTAGAAGATACTGTGATATTCATTGGTGAATTCCTGTTTTCAAAGAAACCAAATTTTGTTGCAAAGTGTTAGTTTTCTCTCTCTCCATCTCTCTCTCTCTCTCTCTCTCTCTCTCTTCTCTCTCTCCGTCATCTCTCTCTCTCTCTCTCTCTCTATCTTCTCTCTCTCTCTCCTCTCATCTCCTCTCTCTCTCTCTTCTCTCTCTTCTCTCTCTACCTCTCTCCTCTTCTCTAATCTCAGCTCTCTTTCTCTTCTCTTTCCTTCTCTCCTCCTCTCTCCTCCTCTCTCTCTCTTCCTCTCTCGTCTCTCTCTCTCTTCTTCTCTTCTACTCTCTCTCCCTCTCTCTCTCTCTATCTCTTCTCTCTCCCTCTCTCTCTCAATCATCTCTCTTCTCTCTCGCTTCTCTCTCCTCTCACTCTCTCATCTCCTCCTCTCTCTCTCTTCTCATCTCTCTCTCTCTCTCTTCTCTCTCTCTCTCATCCTCTCTCTCTCTTTCTCTTCTTCTCTCTCTTCCTCTCTCTCTCTCTCTCTCATCTCCTCTCTTCTTCCTCTTCTCTCTCTTCTCTTCTCCTCTCTCTCTCTTCCTCTCCTCTCTTCTCTCTTCTCTCTCTCCTCATTCTCTCTTCTCTCTCTCTCTCCTTTCTCTCTTCTCTCTCTCTACTCTCTCTCTCTCTCTCTCTCCTCTCTCTCTCTCTCTTCTCTCTCTCTCTCTCCTCCTCTCTCTCTCTCCTCTCTCTCTTCTCCTCTCTACTCTCTCTCTCCTCTCTCTCTCTCTCTCCTCTCCTCTCTCTCTCCTCTCTCTCCTTCTCTCTCTTCTCCCTACTCTCTCTCTCTCTCTCTCTCTTCTCTCTCTCTCTCTCTCTCTCTCTCTCTCTCTCTCTCTCTCATCTCTCTCTCTCTCTCTCTTCACACACACATGATAAATGTTTTTTCCTTTAAATTTATTCTCTTATACCTGGTCCGCTTTGTTAGATTACTCTTGATTTAATTAAAATCTTTTATACTTAAAAGGTTTGAAGCTTGGAAAAGAGACTTAAAGAATTCTAAGGGTGGACTGAAAGAAAAATCTGTTAAGTTGAAAATTGTTCGAAATTGTTTGAATAGAGAATTGAAGGGTAACCTCTAGGTAAATTCAAAATTTATTGCGAGTAAGTTTTAGGATCTAACATAAATATTGATATACTCATATTTCTAGTGTATATATATATATATATATATATATATATATATATTATATATTATATATATATATATATATTATATATTATATTAATATCATATATTTATATATATATACATATAGTAAATAATAATATATATATATAATAATCACCATTAGACATTAATAAAAAGAACACAAGACTTGGCGGTAAGGTGCTGTGACATGTAACGGAAACAGAAAAAGTAGTAGAAGAACTATGGACACAAGTTCGACAAAAAACAAGCCCAGCTTACTGCCCCTGTATACCTATTAGGAAACCCGTCCGCAGTCAAAAATCCACCCTAGAGCTTCACGGACAGGGACGGCCCTCAGCCTATGCGCATATCGTCAGTTGGGGGTTCATCCCTGCCCAAGCGTGAACCACAACCCATACCCCCCTCCCCTAATCCCCGCCATTCCACTCCTATTATGTAACCTTTCTTCTCGCCTCGCCAAACTCGCATTTCTCTCCTCCAGACATTCTTTTCTGACTCAATCCACTTTCTCTTCGGTCTCCCAGCCAGGTCGATTCCTAGCAGATATACCCACATACATCCACTTAACCAAACCGACTATCATATCCATCAATTTCCACATGACCAACCATCCTCAAGTGTACTTTCATTTATTTCTCTATTTTAACCCCTTTCTTCACACCCACACAACTCTCTAATACGTTCCATTCCTCATATTTTATCATTCCTTCTCACACCTAACACGCCCTAAGATTTCCATCTCTGAACACAATTAAGTCTTGAGTGCGTAGGATCTTACATGAGGGTATGTATTGTTACCTGTGTTAATGTATAGTAGTGAGACTCATGGTTTGGAATAGGTAATAGATCAAAGTTCAATCCCTTCAATCCCCAACGAATTTAACTTGCCCATCCACTTTTCCCTTGCTATTTCACCAAACTAGTACTAAAAATTCATCAAGAATTACTATTCCTTTCCTTTGGCACCACTATTCCTAATAGTTTTAAACTTGTTCCTTTTCAGCTACTCACCATCTAACATAACTTCACACTGAAGACTGTTCCCTCCACTCCCACAACCCATAAAAAACCCAGAATTCAGCGTCAAGATTATGCGGATAACCCTTTTAGGTGTTAATGACACTTTAAAATAGGAAAATGACGACGGAGAAGCTGGGGTCCGCGGTTGGGGCTAATCCTATAGAAGACTCATCGGTGAAACGACGGCGTGCCATTTTGGAACCTCTCGCTGTCAAAGCGATTCCACGTTGCAACTTTATCCCCTACCGTGAAGAGGGGGATCCAACATTTGTATTGATTTCGTTTCTTACGAGAGTGGACAACGCAAGCCTGTATAAACATCTGTTGATATTACGCTGATACCATCTGTATGTTTTAGCAATAGGAGCTTTAGCGCTTGGAGGGCGCTAAGCGAATCCGAATACATTACCGAGGAGTGAACTTGGAGAAGGACTTGAATTCCAAGGAAATGGCAATCATTTAACCATTTACATTCTGCATGCTGAAACTCTGAACCATGAGGGGGATGAGGGCATGGGAGAGGTTGCGGTCAGGTAACAGCAGCAGAAGCACCCCAGTCCCCTGTTTCTAGAGCCGCTTAATAAACACAATGAGTAAATCCCACAGTGAACTGTGGAATGAGACAAAGAATGATGCTTTAACAACGGCAGTGGTTTTGGCTTAGATTTTGGAGAGAGAGGTCCGGACCAGACACGAAAATGGTGGGAGCAAGGAATTGCCAAGAATATAACCATATCACTCATAGGGAGAATTGCAAGCACCTTTTGCAAAGAAGATGTTTGAGGAAGTTTAAGGAATGTTATTAGACTCTGTTGCCACAAACAGCCCAGATAATTTGGGATTCCGACGGTATCCTCTCGCAGGAATCCAGGGTTTTAGGCATAGGGTATTGGGTTTGTGGAAAGCGAAGCATAACTTGTGCACAATCGAATATTATTCCTTTTCGTAGAAGAGAGATCGGCATCACATCGAATTCAATTTCAAGGCTCACCCGAGCGGGACATGGCAAGGGGCTCCATTTGGAAGATTCACGTGATTGCCACGTTCTTGGATGAGAATCTTAACAGGATGTGTAGAGTGGGGAGGCCTGTACCATCTATACTACACAGCCATAGTCCCGCTTCGATCGGAATTGCGATGTAGAAACGTAAAAGGGACTTGCTATCTCACCCCAAGAATTTTGAAGCGAGGTGACATGTAAGAGATAACGTAATCGATCAAGTCATGTCATTTTCAGGAGCTAATGTGCGGTGCGGTGCATATGTTAGGTGGTCAATAGTCCTAGAATAATTTATTCTGAAGTTACAGGAATGCGTGACATATAAGGCAGGTTCGCGGGAGGAAGAGGTAGTGACACAGTTCTCGGACTCCCTCCTTTTCTTAAATTAATACTGCTGAGGTTTTGTGTGGAGTTGAAATGGAAACCATAGGGAAATTGCGCCCATTGTTGAAAATATTTCTCAATAAAGCTATTTGAAGTTACCTTTTCAAGAAATTGGGCAGATCTGGCACCGGGCACTATATAGCGTCCAGGTCGCAATCAGACATTAGACCACGAGCAAAAATTGACCGTTCGCCTGGATAAAAGTAGCCGTAGAATAAAAGTAGCCCGATTGTCATTGAATCCCCCGAGAGAAAGAATAAATACCCATTTTAGAACACTGCCCTTGCCGAAAACCGCCTTCATCCAAGAGTTAAAGTCGATAAGAGAAGTAAAAGCGACAGAGACCTGGCTCGACATCGAATGGTTTGATCTGATTCCGCCAGAAACGGCCAAATTTAATGAAAACAGTGAAAAAGGCGAGTAGATACGCCTGATAGCAGGTTTTCTGTCCAATGTTTCACGGAGAGCAGTATCGTTACAATTTCTCCCGGAAGTTGGAAAGTAAAAAGAAACCTTACTTTCCGAAAATATAAATCGTATTTCGTCGGAGAAGAACTGAGCCCTGTGAAAGTGAAGAGTAAATACACAATCCTCCATTCTAAAACCCTTCAGCGGCGCCGCACCACAACACACACACCACCCCACCACACCACACACACACACCACGACTAGCGGGAACAAAACTGAGCCAGTCCACTATGCCTATCTACCATCTAACCATAACACGAGCCATACACACAGAGTGATTTCCTATATTAGTAATATATAACTATATACTATTATATACTATAGAAGTGACTGAGCATCCTTCATCTTATTTAATTAATAAAAATTGGTACTACCTACTATATCTGAGTGCAAGTAACATCCATAAATTTAATGCCAATAGTTATACTCAAGATATAATAATATATATACTTATGATATATATTATGAATAGGTTTAGTATACATACTCCTATCAGTTACTATCACATCAACTTTTACTTTTTTGCCGGCGAAACCACTTGGAAGGTTTTGAAAAAAACATTGTTGAGTATAGGAACAGGGAGAAGGCGACCTGAAGCCATTTTCTCCAATATAAAATTTTGCATATCACTCTCATCCCACGAGTTATCATAAATAATATATATGTAACAACGTATCATACTCAATGCTCACGATAATAATTATATAGTTCTTTCAGGAGTTATCGTATCCGTTCATACTTGTATACTATAGTTCTAAAATTAGTGCACTAGTTCATATGGCTTTTATTATCCAAGTAGCAAGTCTTTGAATACTCTGTTAAATATAGTGTATATATACTAATGATATAATACGTCAGAATGTAGTTATATTATTAATAAGAGTGATTAAATTAAGATTTTTCCTACCTTACTATTATTCCTAACTAAATACTATACTAGTACTTATTTGTAAAAAGGTCTAATCATGTATATATGCCCAGTGTTAATGTACTTATAATTAATATTGAATAAAGTGATGATCATTTCAAATATATATGCTAAGTAGACTAGCGCGAAAAAGGAGTCTCGATGTATCTATCATAACTTAAGGCTCAAAAAATAATTACTCACTATTAATAAAATACCTAATGCTAAATCTATATGCATCATAACTGTATTATTGAGGTAATAAAGCTAAATGAGACTAGATATTTATACGTATATATCGTTATAATATTTCAAGGCGTGCAATATTAAACTCGAGTATATTATATTATAATTGGACTGGAGTAGGTTGAGAGAGTATGTTCGGAGCGGCTTATATATATCGAGACTTATTATTATAAAGATAATATCTTATATATCGTGACTTAGCAACTATTTTTCACCACACTGTAAGAAAAATATAAAGGGTCATATTAACATAGTTGTATAGTAAGTATTGAACACGTCTGAAGTATTAGAAAGTTTGAAAATCACTATAGAACCTTGTTTATATATTGTTATATTGGCTGAATTAAGTTTGGACTGATATAGAATTACTCTAAACGCCGCTGGCTTTTTAAATATAAAAAATAAATCATTGTTTCTTAGTATAATGTACTATATATTATATTATATAATACTATATATATATACTATTATATATACCATATTATATATACTATAATTATATATAGTATATATATATATATAAGGATATATATATGTATGCTAGGGCCTTCTATATTATATTATGTTTGTTACCTGTTATTAAGTAAAAGGTTTTATTCGATTATCTCACCTCACTAGTGATATTGAGCTTTAGCTTATGCTACTATATCTTGGGTACCAACCTAATTATGAGGTGTACTGATTATACTCACGAAACATTCACCTTACCTGTAGGAAAAGATCGCGTATATATGTAAAGCTTCCTAGCCATTGCTGTGATATGATTATATAACTTGTTGGAAAATATATCATGTTAAAGACTTATCATCAATAGTATACGGAAATCACTGCAGTTATTGAAGGAGTAGTGTTAAAAAGTTAGGTATATATATGTAATTAATAACTTGTATAGGTGGTATACCTATAGTAATTAGAAAACGGAGCTCCACAACCTCCGCTTTTATAGTAGGTCTAATATAAAACCCACCTAGAGCTAGGTAAATATATCAGTGTATTATATTATATATAAACATTGTGGATATACCCTAGAAAGCTGAGCAGCTCTAAAATATTAAATCTAATGTATGTTAGATGTTGTATTGTATATATATGAATATATAAAATACCTATAAGCATAGTTCTTTACTAACATATTCGTGATAAAATGAGTGTACAGAAAATAGTGCTTTAACTGCTGGATAGCGTGAGAGACTGAAAATCAATTCTCATAAAGTCTACTTTTATACGTACCCTAATAATCTAAAAAGTTAATGCAAATAAATCATAAAACACAAGAACTCTTGCAACTTACCTCTGAGTTTCACGAGAATTAGATCGCTGCTACTTTTCATGTTAAGGGCATTCACCAAATAGTCATACAGTACATAAAATAGTATAGTAATATATATAGTACTATATTACTAGTAGTACGAATACTAGTAAATAATCGTCATACTCATCATAATTATACAGGTTTGAAGTCTTTACCACAAAATATTTAATAAACAACCGTAGGAGTATAGGTACTGACCTATTATAAAAAGTTAGATCAGTACTAAAATAAGTATCTCGAACCTCATTATAAAATTCAATTACATCGGAGCCAGTAAAGTAAAATATTATCAAGAAAGCTCGTAGTTCATCTTTGATATAAATGATAATTGTGCTGCCAAACTGCCATTTCATGTAATGAGTATTTATAAGTTTATGAAAAGAAATAAATTCGAGAAAATAGGGGGAACACTATTTTTATATATACTAATATTATAATAGTAGTAATATTTTAAATATTAGCACTATCCCTATATTAATAATAATCTAATAAATATTTCACCTGTCTTGTCTAATCCAATCGAGGTGATAACCTAGTGATTTTAATTATATTCCCGACTCACGGTATGGATTAGAAAGAATATATATAAGTAGCGATGATACAATAGGTTACTCTCAGAATCCTGCAAAATAAATATTATCACTTTGGTATATATATAATTATAATATACTGTATATATTACTACATATGTCTATATAATTAGTATTGAAACATATTAGTATTCAAGTTCAAAATTTGGTCCTCAATTAGTATTATATTAGTTAATAGACTCATAACGACGAATTCCTAATTGAAGTTTATAAGTATTAGGGAGCATGCATATGTTGTCTTAATTCAAAATTCTATATCGTAGGGTAAATCTTTTTTTGAGGACATTTTCTCTTTAGTGATTTATAATGTATATTACTAGGGAGTTGTGCATTGATTGATTAAGTGATAAATTCAGGTAATTAACTGGGGTTAAGGAAAGTGAGCTTAGTTACATTTAGTTAGGTACTACTCGATCAGAGTAGATACTTAAGCAACATATAAATTACTAATAATGATGATAAAAAAAAAAATATAGTTTATATTACAAACAGAGTGAATTTATTATGG
>JABUQX010055738.1:0-35815 GCA_015478945.1 Trachelipus rathkii
TCATCATTTATCTCACGTCCCTTCTACTCTCAATTCACAACTCACAATAATACTTATACCTATCCCGTTCTAAACGCCACTAAGTTCTTATGCCTCACCAACAATAGTGGTACTTCATCCCTCTATTTATAAAAATATAAAATACTATTATGTCCGACTGATTTATTATTTTAATCTAGACTTGTCATTGATAATTACTACATATCAGAAATTTTATCAGTAGAACCAAGCAGGTTTCTCACACTTTATTTTAATAAACAATACATTTTTTTGATTTTATTTTATTTTCTTATCTTTTATGTTTATTTCTTATGTCTATAAGCTCTATTGATGTCTTAATATTACTAACTATTTATAATATACTCTCGATTACTTATTATTTTCCCCGTCTGTTTTTCTGAGTTTCATTTCATCATTATATCATTATTTTACAATTGTTTTTTCATTCATTTTCAAGTTTCGAATAGGGTGAGTTATTCTTATTGATCTTCAGATCTAACTCAAATTTTTATCAGGACTATTCTTATCCTCTTTTATCAGTTATCCCTTATCATATATAATTATAGTAACGATTTTTTTTTTACTTTTACTTTAGAAAAATTGGTAGTAGGTAGTCAGCGCACTTATATAAAATCTGCCCAGCTCCCTCCTTGGTTCGGTAAATATGTATATATTATAACTAATAATATTCATATAATAATAATTATATTATACGGTATATTTATATTAGTTATAGATAATATTATATATAGTAGTATATATTAATATTATATTAATATATAATAATATATATATATTTAATTTGTCTTTGTGATATTTATATATATAGAGCTATAATATTAATCTCATTATAATATTCTATAAACGAATATTAATTAATATATAACTACTTAATATTATATTTAAAGTATTATTATATATTATATAAGTGATATATATAAGTTATTACTATATATAATTATATTTAATTAGTATTATTAATTATTATAATCTTAATACTTATATATATAAAATTTTAATTAAGTAATTATATGATACGGTATTATATATTTGATAGTGATAATTATTATTAATATATCAGATAGTTATAAATATAAGAGTATATAAATATAGATATATTTTATATTGGAAGTATTATATATTATATATAGATATTATAATAGTATTAATATAAATTATATTAGAGGATTCAAGTAATATATAGTATATAAGTATTGATATAATACATACATTTTATCAAGTTTTTGTAAAAGTAGATATATATAGTATATAATGAATTAATATATATCAATAATAATAAGTAATAATACTTAATATATAAGATAGTAGATATATTATAGATATATTAGTGATATTTATATAGTATTATAATTATTATTAGATAAATATTATATAGATAATAGAGATATAATAGAATATATAGTATATTAAATTAATATTATTAGGTATTCATCTATTATATAAAAAAATTTTACACATTTATATAAATTCACTGGGTGATTACAAAAAAAAAATTTAGTCTTTCAGTTCAAATCAAATAATTATAAAAATGTATAAATAGTTAGAATACTAGAGATTGTATCTTAAACCTTAACTGGATTGAGAATAAAGTAATTATCAATTAATATATTTCGAGACTCTTGAAAATTTGAAAGGACTCTTGGAAATTAAATAATAATTGGAAATTTCTTTTTGGATCGTAAAATATTGTATTTATATAGATAGTGAGGATGGAATATTATAAAATTAGATTATTTTATGTGACATCATATTTTTAAACGCATAATTAAGATCTAAAATGAAGCTAATAAATAAAGATATAATAAGTAAATTAAAAGATATTAATTAATAAAATAATAATATGTTAATTATATATTATAAGATTATATAATGTTAAGCAGAGGGGAAGGCGTACGGACGACGACACATTCCTCGATTTAACAATTCTTTGGCGAAATATAAGTTAATGAACTTTAATTATATTTTGGCCAGACGACGTTTTTTAAAGGGATTTAGTATTAAGCTAAAATATTTTGGCAAGCAAAATCGTTAAAGTCCAAATTCATATTTAGAGTAATTGAAAGTTAATGTAAATTTGCTATTTAGTATTTTTATATCAGATGTCTTATTCTAATACTTTTTCTTAAAAGTGTTTAATGTTGTTTCTCGCGATTACCTATTAGGCGTAAAATCAACTAGCTTGGGTCGGCGTAGCTCATAACAGGGCCTGGGGATGTCACATTTGTATCGCATGTATACTAGCTTTACCGGCTAGAACTTTCAGTCTATGTCCGGAAAGCACCTCATGGCGGCTGCCGCATAAGCTGTTAAATCCAATCTCGAACGGGCGACTCCTAGTTTGTATAATCAGCCATCATGAACGACTAACATCAAAAAACAATTGCAGAAAAATAATAATATAAGCAAATAATAATTATCAGAGTAATCTAATTATGTCCAAAATATTTATTTTTTACTATTAGCCTAAATATTGGATAATTATATACAGATATAGTATAGATATTAAGTAATAATTAACTAAATATATATAATATAAAATATATATCATTCTGACACTAATAGTAGATATACAAGATTCTTCCCACTTTGGATATGAAATAAGTAGTATTGTTAAAACATGCTGACTTAATATTCAGACATGTGGCGGATGAGTGCTATGTTTTCAAAAACAAATATATATTATATGTATACAGTAAATAATTTATAATATATATATTGATATAATAGTAATTTCATGTCTTTCGATAAATGTATCATTTTAATCCTAATTCGAACATTTAAGTCAGGTAATATTGCTGTTTCATTGACATAAGAGACAATGTTGCTGTTATAATGACGTGTTAGATAATATTGCTGTTATGATGATGTCCATGTTAATATGGTTGTTATAATAATATAAATAAGACTTAATAAGCTGCTGTTATAATGGCGTCCTGTAGAATAATTTACAATAATTATTTTATATAAAAAAAATAGAAAGAAAAAGATAAGATATAGTAGAAGAAGAAGAAGAAGAAGAAAGAAATAGAAGAAGAAGAAGAAGTAAGATAAAAGAAGAAGAAGAAGCAGAATGAAGAAGAGAGATGAAGAAGAAGATAGAAGAAGAGAGAGGGTGTGCCTTTTAAGATGCTATGAATGTTTTAAACAAAAGAAATGAAACAATAAGATGTATGAAAAGAAATATTATTAATAAGCAGAAGGAAGAAGAATGAAAGAAGAAAGAGAAGATGAAGAGAGCATTGAGACAGCTAACAAGGAAACATAAAATGAAGAAGAAACGCAAAACGAATAAAGAATGAAACGAAAAGAACCAGAAAAGAGTATATATAAAGATAAGAAAGAGAGAGAAGTAAGTAGAAATAGAGAAAGGAAGAATAGAGAAGAGAAGTAAGAAGTAGATGAGAAGAAGATATAAGGAGAAAATTAAAAGAGAAGAAGAGACGAAAAAGAAGAAGAATATAGAAAAGAAGAAGACAAGTAAAAAAGAAGAAGAGATAAAAGAAGAGAAGAAGAGAGAAGAAGAAGAGAAGAAGACGAATAGAAGAAAGAAGATAAGAAGAAGAAGAGTATCAAGAGAAGAGAGAAGAAAATAGAAAGAAGAAGAAGAAAAAGAGAGAAAACAACACAAAAAATCAAAAGATAAAATAAAACAAGAAATAATCACTTCTTCAAAAATAAATATATAAATACGAAAAAACAACAACAACAACAAACAAAATCATATTTTAACAGATAAGATTATTGTGAGATGTAAAATAAAGTGTCTGGGATATACTGTTACAAAAAAGATTATTATTTTTTTCTCAAATTTTTTTTTTATAGTAATTTATAATATTCCAATTTGATAATGTTCTACATTTATCGAGCTTGAGAGTACAGATATTAGGGAAAAGGATAATATACCTATATCATTCTATAGAGAGGTTAAAAGTCATACTAAAGTGACCTTTTATTGTCAAATAAGACGATATAATGTACATGGGAATAAATCTTGATCTTTTTTCTGAACCAAATCTAAATTTATATTAAAGGTAAAACATTTACTCCTGGTTCCCTTAGGAAGAATTCTTTTGCATCTTTATGTTGACGTTTTATCTAAAATTAATAATATTCAATTTCTCCAATATCTCTAATGCGAGAGGACGCTGGTTCAATTCTCGCGTGCAAAGTCCTGAGTTTTATCTCTGGGTAGCAAGTAACTTAAAAAAACTAAGAAGCTGCGAACTCTTTGTGCGTACATGGCTTGGATTATTAGCCTGACTAAGGTCCGATTTCTCCTGCTGACTCCCCTCGATTATACTCTATTCGTCTCTCTGAGAAATGGAGTCATATCCACAAGACAAAAGAAGATCTATTCCAATATCATATTACATTATAACTATAAATATTCATTTTTAATAAATATTTCAACAACTGGAATGACATTATTTATAAAATGAAGTTCTGAGCTATACTTTCAACATATAATTATATAAATTATTTTCTGATTATTTAATTTACAGACTTAATACAAACATTATGTATAATTTTATGTGTAGGCTATGTGAGGCAGAACGTGGGAATTCATTAATTCTAAGTGAGGTTATGCGAGTTGTAGGGAAGATGGATGATGTATGTGAAGCGTATGCGGATGCGGATGTGTATGATGTATTAATTTTTAATGAATGTGATTATATATATATATATATGTAATTTATATTAGCATTGATATATATTAATGTATTATTAATGCTATAAAAACATATGTTTTATATTTGCATCGATATAATATAATATATATAATATATAATACTTCAGGATTAATATATTAAAGTAATATATAATTCTAATTATGACTAGTATTTCCTCAATTGGAGGCATCGGACCTAGTTAAATTCTAAATATGACCATGCTTGCTTTTACGGCAACGAACGATGATAGCCGATATATAGTAAGCTGGTTATAAGTTATATATAATGGAGTATATAATATTTACAATATTCCGTTTTGTGTAAAAAATCATTCTAATATAATGAGCATATATAACAAACAAAATTTTGTTAGATAGGTAATAAGCAGTTGGATGCATAAGGATAATCTGTATGGAGTATTTTGCAAAAATGATGGGATTATGCGATTAAATATAATGAGAATTGACATACATGTTTCTGTATGATTGATATAGTATATACCTAATAGAAATAATATATATATCATTGAATGAAATAAAATAATATAGGTTAGATAATATATATACTACAAGTTCGGATATAGATACCAGGAATGTCATTAATACCGAGATATTTACATCCCAATCACTATTCTATTAATTATTATGTGTACCATTGGTCCATACCGGTAACAGTATCATATGGTGTGAGGCGGCACTGAACGGGTGACTCATAGAATGAAAAGATTTTGAATGGGAGATCAAAGTTTCACCACTAACCTATTTAGACAAGTCAGACATAAAGAGTATAGATTAACAGAGAAGTATATCATTCGTTATGACACTAAGTATGTAAAACTTTCCAAGTAAGGAAGTGTGTCTGAAACATCAATTATTTTCTGCCTTTCTGCTGAGAGTCTGTTTCTTTCATCAATATATTAAGCGCTCAGTCATTGCTTTAAATTATCACTCTCAACTGAACATGCATAGTTGCGCACAGGCCCAAGTATTTTTCTTGCAATGTGTTAACTTAAGCGTGGTAAATCATTTGGCTTAACTTCCGCCAACGGAAGTACATCTCATTCGTATCGTAATATTATTTTCTGGTGATAGTTATACATATCATTTGCATAAATACAGCTTTTGGTAATGCTATGTTTACTTCTCATTTCATTCTACTTGGATCCTTGTAGTAGTTTCTCTCCATGAACTCTGTGTATATCTAGTTTGATCTTACTGTAGATTTGGTCTGTTGGTCTGTAGATTTCCAAAATATTTTTCCTTTAAATGGTGGGAATTAAAGACTGTTCGGATTGAAGAGTTTCAACTGAAAAACTTAGTGATTTAAATGACCTTGTTAAATATATTTGTGTTAGTACTTAAAAGTTTCTTTTACTAAACTTTTTCAAGTAATGCAATAGGAAGAGATCCTTATTTCAACCTTATAAGAATTAAAAAGCATTTTTTAGCGTACTAGTTTGGTGACATCTTCACCCTTCATAACCGCATCATTTTCACTTTTGATAGATGGTCAAACGCTTCTTAGCGTTGAGCATAATGGTATTGACACTGGAGCAGTAAGCTGTAAGGCGCTGATTTTTTTGGTAATTTCTTCATATAGCGCGGTTCAATAAGGCTAATATGAAGTATGTATTTCCACATAGTAAGAATGTAAGCTTGCGCAAAACAAACGGCGTGACCAAATGATAAAACAAGAGGTTCTCTAGCACGACCATCTTTCCCCATACTACATTACTAATTTTCCCAAGAACACAAAGGTTGAACCGCTTTGAAAACAGAAGAACCTGAACTATCAAGTCCTTTTTGAGAATCGCTGCTAAGCATCCATCTTCCGTTTCATTTCATTTTTCAGATTCAAGCTTAAGTATCTTTATTTGTTATTATAAAATTCTTTTTCAAAACTCGACAATAAATTCTGTTTTTGTTCCGTGCACATCCGCAGCCTGGCAGGAAGCGCGTCGGATGCGGATGCGGTAATCTTTGGAATGGCGGAATGGCTACCGCGATCGCGGACTGAAAGGAGGTAACCTTTTTGCATGCAATAAACAATAAGTAGTGTATATATAATACCGTATCATCATGGTATGACCAGTATGACTTAGATACTATTGTCGATTATTATAGTATAGGATATAGTATTGATATATAATATATATGCCTATACTATATGATATAAATATATTAAAGTATATATGGCGGTAAGTATACGAGACTAAATGACCTATATTATTTATATTAATACATATGTGTATTTTACTTTTATGTCCCACTGATACCTACTCTTTAAATATTCAACCTATTACTAAACTATAGGTTATCAATTTCATATAATATATATTTATACAATTATGTAACTCTATCACATATATATATACACTTAGTATATTACACATAGTAGCTATACTCGCTACTCCAACATACTTAAATTATAGAGGAGATGATAAAACTACATTTTTTTTTTACAGTATTCTACTAAAGAATTAGCAAGCATGGTAAATTTAATGTGGATACCACAATCCATGGGACTCACGAACTAACTTTACTTATTGTTCTGCGCAGACCGCGCAAGTCTGAATTCCCGACGCTCAACCTCCTCGTGACGGATGAGTGCTGAACTACAAAAGTCTATAAAGTGTTGCTTCAAAACACTATATGCCATATAAAAAATAGATAAAAAAGGCAAGCAGTTCGTACACTTCTAAAGGAACTTAAATTAAATAGAAATTGGATAACTTACTTTTCATCTTCATTCTCGAAGAGCGTTACCTTCTTTTCTTATGGTTATAATCAGGTGTCAAAGCTGTAGAGTTTCGGGAAATAGGAGAGAGAGATAGAGAAGAGAACATGGAGAAGAGATGAGAGAGAGACGAGATAGATAGAAAGAGAGAGCCCTGAGGGATATAGGAGAGGCACGAGAGAGGAGAAGAGTCACTATGACAGAGAGAGAGAGGAGACAACGATGCCACAGGCATGAGAGAGTAAGAAAAGAAGTTACGACCGAATGATTGGTACTCATGAGAGAGAATGGTATCGTCTATCTAGATTAATATTGCATCGGACTAATGATGCTACGTAATAGTCAAATATTAGTATATCCGAATATTCTCTAAACTACTTCACTTTCATATTTTAGCATCCGCTTTGACATACACTATTTCATATAATATTCACATATGAGCTATATCGGTCGTTTTATATACCTGATACTATCCACCGTAGACCCTTTTGGGCCTGATATATATATATCTATTGCTATATAATCAAGTATAGTTAACTTATTTATACCGGGATAGTGTAAAGAGTTATAGGTTCACAATGTGATTATATAGATCATATACATTTAAACTACTACTACCGGTATTACTACTACTTTCATGTATCCATACGTAGAGTAACATAATATCCTTACTATAATCATCTTTATATTCTGATCTTTACTAATATATAATATTTTATTTTATATGATATATATATTATATATATTAATTATATCTTATTATTATCTATGGTAAGCCTATTACATAATCTCTATCTCTGTATGATATATATTTATTTATATATCTTATAATCTATATATATTTTCATATATCTATTAATTAATTATCATTATCTCTATTGTCTTATATATATATCGGGCGTTACGGCGCTATTTGTCATTCTAGTAGTCGGGTCAAAGTTGTATGATATATATATAATTATATCTAATATATAGATCTATATAAGTACTACTATATTTATCTTATCTATATTTTATATTATATATCGCTAGTTAATCTCACTATAGTATAGCTGTCTATGTATAAGTAGAATATATAATTTAACTCTCTCTAAATATATATATATTTATATGTTGTGCGTTTATCTTGTTGTGTGTTGTAGGTAGTATATTTGACTTAGTGGTCCTAGGTAAAAGGCAAGTTTCACTATGTCTTTGCCGTCACTGATCAATCAACAGCTGTGGTTGGTAAATCTCAGATTTTTCCCCTTTTCAAAGCTAGTAAAAATATCTATGAGAAATAAAAAGGATTATTATAAAACAAATCTACAACAATGTAATTACATTGAATTTTTAGGTGAAAACAAAAATACCTTAAAGTAAAATTTAAGGTAAATATTTTATGGGGGTTCAACAGAGGCTATCTTTTTCTTTTCTCTGTGTTTTTTGTTTTTTTTTCGCTCTTTCTTTTTTATATAGTCCTGAGGAATAATAATATTACCTATCTTCCAAAACCAACGTTAGACGCCTTTGATTTTCAGAGAATTTCGCATTACCATATGCTATCCAATTCGTTCATTTCTTTTTTCACATTTACTCCTAAAAATATTTCCTAATGTATAGCACTTTCCTACATGTATGTCCATTAAGCCTTTGCTCTTTTTGTCATCTGTGTGTTCTCCTTCACAGGCAGGTCTTAACTTAGCTCATTATTGCTAAAGATCTTCGAATGGTACATGTCTTGTAATTCCTACTAACGACGTAAAGCTTATCTCCTAGTATTCAAAGTTAATATATTAGACAGTTCAGATAGTAGGCAGTTCAGATAGTAGGTGGTTCAGATAGTTTAATGGACTCCAGCGAGTTCCAAATCATTCACGTTGTTTACTATCCATTTTTTTATCCAGCACAAGGAATACCATAAGTCATTCAAATTTTCTTCAAGGTTTATATGAAATCTTGCTCTAAGCTTGAGATCAACATTATCAATGCATTTAGAACTCTAGTTAAAAACTCCGCAGTTAGTTTCAACTTTGCCTGATCGTCTTCACGCGAGATACTACAACCTCGTCACTTTGATTTATAACACTTACAAAGCTTGTGGAGGCTCCAATCTGCTTACTTGATCTTGCTAATTACCAACGAATACTACGTATTCTGCGAATTGCAAATGATATTAGAGAGCGATGTGGAGACATTATTCGTATTCCCAAATTGTTCATGACCTAAAATCTTACGATGCCATAACATGAGATGATGAAGTGAGCTCAAGCGATATATGGCCCAAGTACATAAAGAGAGCGCTCCAATATTCATGTGCGAAAGGTAGAACAAAAGAATGATTTCTTTATGTCAGTTGGATTTGTACTTGATCCTAGGATCGACTAGCAAATATCTGACATAATAAGCCTTAATTAAGTTAAAAAAAACATTATAGGCGGGTAATATCAATGAGTTATGAATACGCTAGTGAGGGTGGGGCAGCCTTCGCCTTACATTGCTCTCATTTGCAGTGGTCTTCCCTGACAATTTCAAACTTCTTCTGATAGACGTGGGAGTCATGGCCTAGCGACGCTAAGGTCAAATATTGTTTGTTTGGATAATTTTTAGTCACGCGAGAGCGAGAGAGCAATAATATTTGCTATGTACGGAAGAGGTAAGTAATGAAAAACGGGTTTGTCGCAGCCTCGAACAGACCGTAGGTCGGGGGCGGTATATGAATCTTTCGCCCCTGTTCATACACATGTTTGATAATTGTACATTGAGCCTCACCCGCTACTGACTTTCCGAACATCTTTCAAATCGATCAACTTTATTAAACCGATATTGAAGCATCATATGAAAAGAAGGTATGCAATATCCCGTCGTTAAATATTACTGTTTCGAGGTCCAACTGCGGATATTCCACAAATGTATTAAATCTTGCATAGTCGGTCGAACATGTATTGAATTCTCTGACGGTTGTGGTAGTATCATTGACAAAAAGTTTTGGTCTTTATTCATGGACATATTAGTTATTGTTTTTGAATTCCGGATATATAAATCGTATTACGTCCTCTCCGAGTCCATTAGATAGCTAGAAACAAGGCGAATTAATGACATGGTACTATGACGAGTCGACAGGTGAAAATACTAGTATCGCTTTTTTTTTATATTTTTCTTCGCAGTTCGACTTGAATCATGTTCTTCTCCTCTCCATTGCATTGCGCAGCCGTCGTACCTCGTCCCTGCCAACCAATAACTCTGGAATTTGCCAAAACCTTCTTCTAAAAACATCCTAAATGCAATCGTTTTGGCATGGGTTTTATTGCAAATCCATTCCTCTTCAATGTGAACTCAAAGCCGCAAAGAAATGTCTTCTCTTATCAGTTCATTTTTCAAGAATCGAAAAACCTAATCCTATAGAATTGTCCATTGCCGGTGATAAATCATGGAATTAAACCAATCCAACCAATAAAGAGTAGATACAAATTTTTCTTCAAAATGAAGCGTGATATTTTAAATAGTTTTTCAAAAAACTAATCCCACAGCAATCTCTTCATTTTTGAATCATCGGTAAGGTTACCGCATTCTTCTGTCCTTGAACATGCTCTTTCAATTCCACATCATCATTTTCTATTCGAAATTTATTCAGGTCTTCAAAAATCTCTCCCTCAATTGCAGGCTTATACCTCTTAAAGTAAGTCATGGGTTACGCAGCAAAATTATGGTCTTTCAAGAATTGCGAAGATATTTCTTTTAATTTCGCACGTGTGTTTTTAGATGCACTGTCTGCGCAGCTGTAACATCAACGGGTAGTCCTTTAGACGATTGATTTAAGGCAGCTCTTGTCACCGCCAAACGCTTATCCTGGAAGCATACTGAGAGTTCTATCGGAGGATACTGTCAGATGAAGAAGCTAGCTGAATAAAAGGCACACAGCTAGTTAGCTTCATAAGCCTATATACGGAACAACGAAAACCAGAACATTAAAACACTCTTTAGAAAAACATGTCTATAATACGTTAGTAATTAGGTAATCTACACACTCATATCTATCGATGATGTATCTTCTTCCAAGTTTTCTGACTAAAAAAGAATAAACATTTATAGTGAAAAGTTATGTTATTATGCATAAACCTGTTCAATTTTTTACAATCGCGCCCAAAATTTAGTATATCGGAGCCACATGGTATAGTTATATACTAACTAATTTGTATTTTAGGGTTGATAACCCAGAAATATCTTAGATTTTTTGTAAGCTAAACGGCTGTCAGTCAATTTGTTAAATAGACGGTGTCCTTTTTTTCCAATTACAAATGTATAGTAAGAGTATTATTTTTTATAGGAAAAGCGTTTATTTTAATAAGAAATATAAATAAATTTTCAAAAATATGCTAAATTTTGATGTTTGAAATTAAAGACAAATTAACGAAAAGCTTAAAGAATAGTTTTTTCAATAAACTAACGGTAGACACAAGTTATCAGGCTATTAAAACTAAATTTTCAAAATATTCAAAATTTTAAATTTGTCTTTGTTTGCAATATTATATATTATGTTTTTATTGTCTTCTTCCCCTCTCTATTGAAATGAAAATAGAGAAATATTTGTACACTGGATAAATTTAAAATACAGAGAATATTTAAATTCGCCACTGCTGCCAAGAGACAAAAATCAAGATCTATTAGAAAAGAATAATTATATTATATATATTTAATAGAACCATATTCAGACCGAATGATGAAATCCAGAGTACATTTAAATAAGTGCTTCGGTAATTCACAAGTAGAATTAAGGAGTAAATAGAGAAATTAATACAAAAATGTTCAACCTTGCATCACATGTAATAATTAGATTACAAGAATAGAAATAATGAGCATGCTAACAAAGAATAAGATCAGAGATAATAATCATAATATAATATATAGTATAAAAAATAAATCAAACTAATAAATGAAAATATATATATTAATTTGTAATTAATAATAATAATAATCAATATGATAATTATTATAATTAAAATAATGAATAATAAAATACATTCAAATAAATTAAAATATGATATAATCACAAACATAATAATAAGCACAATTCACTAAGGAGAAGAATCAATTGTACATTTTCATCAGTTAATCAATTAATTATCTAAAAATACAGTTGTACTTAACTATTTTCTTCACTGGTGAATGAGAACGTAATTTTATTAAACAATATTATAAAACGTCTTAGGAAGATTAAATTATAAAATAGTTAATTTTTATACTATTTATTTTTGTTTCTGGTAGATTATCTATATTAAAGAAAGGTATAATATATATATATTATATGTTACTATATTTTATAATATTATGCTATATATATAATATACTAAGTTATAGTATATATTATAGAACGATTACTAATTAAGTAGATATATAATAATAAACGATGTATATGTAATAAAATTTATTCATTACAGAATTGGTATTTGCAATTCAAAACAGAACCGCAAACATAGTTAGATTCTGAAAATGCCTTTCATTAGTATAATTTATTCTCAGCAAAAAACAGTATAATTCGATATTACAATGAATTTGTATTTCTTACAAATTTTCTCATCTCATGCAATTGAAAATATTAAAATAGTTTATGTAAAAAGTATAGATATATAATATAAAATTGTTTTTATTTGGAGTATATTGTAAAGAGTCCTGGGTGAGATTAATATCATCCATTCTAAATGTAGTAATAACTAAATATATTATTACTACTAATTTTGGTATAACTAGGTAATTTAATGAGTTTTTATAGTCATTACCTACTCAAATATCAGCGTCTATAAACGGTAAAATCCAGTTCATTTAAAATGAACAATAAAGGAGTCACTCACATTTATTTGTAATCCATAACACGTGGTAAATTCGATCTATTATCAAGCATAAGATTCACTAGTCAATGTCAATTAATAAGGATCTAATCTCTTGGGGGGGGCGGTTAGTAGTGACAATGATTATAGTATTAAGTTTAAGATATTTACAATGTTTTTCAATTTATCTCATTTTATATCAACATTTATTATTATTTAGTATTCTATGTTATTACGAGATTATACAATTAAAAAATAATATTAGTATTCATCTATTTTATACCAATAATTATTAGCATTAGTGGGTTTAGAGGCAGATAGCCTAGTATTTTGTCAGTATGTATGATATCATATCTTGATAAGGATGAATAGCTGTTTATATTTTATTTAAATTAGCTATGTAAGCTAATTATTTATATTAATTTTATTTTTGATTCGATGGTTAACCCTTATTTTTTGGGTGGCCTTACTACTCTTATGTGATTTTACATTTTATTTTTCTAGATGTTGTTCAGAGTGGCGTTTGGCTCGTGCGCTCAAGTTTGGGTTGTTCTGCCTACTTGAGCAAATTGGCGAAGTTTCGACATTATTCGTTCGTGTGTTTGGGAGAGGTTGCTCAGTGGAATAATTTACTGGCGTCGGAATAGACTCCATGACACGGAAAGTTCTATAATTTATAAGTGGTGAATTTTTTTTTGACTGGCGAAATTAAAGGGAAGCTTGGCGACGTGGCTGTGTTTGTGTCCTAATGAGTTGTTAATGGACCTAATTGATATTCTCGCGACAAAAAAAATTATATTGAGGTACAATCTGCGATGATAAGCGTAACACTACAGATTACGTTTAAAATAAATAGGAAATAAATTTAAAAGAACATTTATTGTAAATTTATGTGTACTTAAATAATTGATTTTTGTTTTTTTCAAACATTATGAGTAACAGATTCTAACATTTTTATCTAACATTATTTAATATTTATTATGTAATATATTACTATATATATTAGATTATTATTATTTATTATTTAATTATTATTACTTATTATAGACGACTCAATGAAATCATATTGTATATAATTATTATTATATTATTATGATTATTTTTAAAAAATTCCGTTTATTAACATGTTATTGATTTTATTCCTTAGTAAGTAATCTTTCTCATTTGATGTGAATAACAAAAACTCACACCAACTAGTTGTCTTATATAGTCAATTCTCTAGCTTTGGTTTATTAATGTTAAGGCTAGAATTTATATTCGAAATGCGTGTAGGAAACATAAATTGATATTGCAAATATATTGACTGATTGATTGTTATTGATAAATGGGTGTTTGACATTTTGATATAGTGGAATTATGATAGAACCTTTATCCGAAACGCTGGATTTAAGTTATAAATTAATATTAAAAAATGTGGAAAAATCTATATAATTATATTATAAGTATTCTTCTTCTAAAACAAAGAATATATATATATTTTAATATTTATATATGATATAATTATAATAATAGATATTATATAATATATATATATATACTATATTAATATATATATTATATATATAATAATATATATATAGGATATATTCTATAATTTTAATGATTATTGTATTTTGACTTCACGTAGTAAATACTGAGGTGGAGAAAGATATTATAATGTCGATAAATGATAATATACAATCGACATCTTCGGGCCTTATTCTTATATGTAGCTGCGATAAGATCAATAATTGATTAGTTAGTGCTTGATTAGGTCTTATGATTAGTATATGTTTGATCGGATTATCAAAATGATTAATATTTCAGCTTATTTTATTTTGATTTATTCAATCTTATAAATATAATAATATTATTATTTGAATAAAAAATAATTATATGATATTATAAAATAAGAGATTATATATATATTTATATTATTATTTAGTTAATTATATTATATATTTATAACTTATTATTATAAATATATTATTATTATATTATATTATTATAGTTATAAAAATAATAGTTAATTATAGTTATTAAATTTATAATTGCGATGCTGGTACGTTGTTTTTTACGGGGTCACTTTTTTTGAATCTATGGATTTCTGGCCTATTTCTGAGGGGCTTTGGCTGTCTTCTATTACTTGGAGCTATTAGGAATGATATACTGCTTTTTGACTTGGTATAACAGTCTTAGGCTTTCTTTGCGAATTAGCGTGCAAGGCTGAGTATATGCTGTTGATGTAGTCATAAAGCAGGTGTTGCATCTCCTCTATTCGTAAATGTATTAAAATGTGCCCTTACACTCATTAAATGGCACATTTTTTCGAGTTTCATTATCCCGTTCGCTTTTCGTTCTCTTCGTATTGGTCATTTTCCTTCGGGTTTTTTTTAAAAAATACCCGGTTCGCGAGCTTGACTGCGCGGGGCCGTTGGCTGGCGGACAGGGGCGGAGAGAATGAAATATAGAGTGCGAGTATGCCGGCACGGGCGTGGAGGAAACATAATTACTGAAGAACATACTACTTATAATAGTGTACATACTCTTTCTCGTGCTGGTGTTTAATTTTCTATTCCTACAACACATTACGTCAAGAAAGACAGTGCATCATCAGAATACCTGTTTCTAGCAAAACTGTAGCAAGTGAGAGTAAGCGCTCAACATATGGCTAATCGACATAAAAGTAACATGTTTTATAATGGCACTGAGGCGTAGTGAGCCACAAAAAATTACTCGCTCGATTGTGATTTTTTATACTTTTCTCTTGATTAATCTTATGTAAAATATATTACAAATATTTATATTCCATATTCTTCTATACTGTCCAATTATCATCCCCTCAAATATGATCATGGGCTATTCGGGGTAATAGGATCTGGAAAGATTAGGTCTGGAATATATATAAAAACATCCTTTCATTTCTAAGACCTTTTCTTTCTTTCATATTATATTATTTATATCTTTGAATTTATCTGTTATGCTTACATAGTATAAATCTCTAATGCCTCACGTACAATAAAAGGAGAAATTAACGAAAAATCTCTATCAGTAGGCCTTCTATACTACTTTATTCCCTATCTACTCAACCCTTAAAGATCGATTGCTATAGTGATATTTATATAGTATATATATATCCCCCTTACTTCTCGTACTCATATCACTTCTATTATCTCGTGATCGAGTATAGTGTACCTATGTACCATTTTATATAGGACCTGTTGAATTATCAAAATTGTAGATCGTAGTTTAGGAGTTGATATAGGGACTTACCTGTGAAAATTCATATTAATAAATGTTAGTAAAGTTATATATGCGAGTGAGCCCGATAGTACATTACCTCACTTAGAGGTGGTATTATGTAATGAGTATAATTGCTATTTCTGAGTCGCTGACCTACATATATTATATATAATATAATATATATACGTGATATATATATATTTATATATTTATATAGTCTATATATCAATATAAATATATCTAAATATATACTATTAAGATATAATATATCAATAGTTCATCATATATGGTCGCTCCGCAGCCCTGCTATATACATAATATTATATATATAATCTTATTATATTATATTCAGCTTACTATATTATATAGTTCATATCTAGGTGTATTTATATTAACTATACCGCTATATATCCCGTAATTCAATGTATGAACACACGCACAATAGTACCCAACCTTTTCTCACGAAATAAAAAGAAACAAGCCGCTCTGAACCTTCTAACGATAGCCTCTAATATGTTATAATAAGACTTTCTCCACTTGTTATCTACCTTACTATCTATAATAGTTCGTATATAAGACTTTGAAATCCTCTCAAATACTATCTATACCTGTATCGTATGCTAGATATTTCGATGGCCTGGGTTATAACCTTGCATTCACTTCTTTATTTAGCCTGATCGAGTAGAACTACCATATGAATTACGTTATAGAGTATATATTATAAGCTTTCGGTAGACTTACTGAGTATGTATTTCACTGTGCGTAAGTATAATATAGTCTTTTATTAACTTATCATAATTAACTTGATATTATCAATTAAGGCATATTATTCGCCTTATTAAATGATAATTTTAAGGTTGGTATGATTTATTCTATCTAACTTTTTTAGATTTAACATAGTCATTTCCTATACCATGATTGGAAAAGTATACCACGAAATTCTATATTATATTTGCTTAGCTCAAGCTCTTTCATCCTTCCTTTGTGTTTTCTCCTTTCTCTCATTATCGCTATCATTTAATTTAGTTCTTTTTGCATATACACGTCAAACTTCGCCATGAGTATTAAACTTTTCTAACAGTGTTATCAAATGGTGTTAACCAAGGTAACTGTCTATATATGTGAAACTTAATTTCTGATACCCTATGACTATAATTACTTAACTATTTCATTTTAAATGAAGTTTCTCACCTCACTAGGTATCCTATAATATCTATCCATCGTATAGGTGGATACCGGGATGATCGATCACTTAGTATTATAGTTAATTGTATATAGTATTTATATTATGCCAGCATATAGGTTATCTATTATATATAGTGAGTGTATATAGCTATGATATTTGTCGGGGAGGAACGATCTTGAAGTGATGAAGTGAGCTTATTATGAATTTTTTATATTTTAGATATTCTTTGAAGGGTAGGGATTTGCAGAAAGGACTGGGGGAATTTTTACTAGTTTTGAAGGTCAAGAGTTTGTGTCTGTTGTGTGGATTTTTTCGGGAGGATATCTAGAGTTTGGCGTTATTGGATTGCGTGGAGATATTCTTTGGGTAACTGAGTGTGATTTTGTGTTGATAATGAGAGGTATGGTTGGAGTAATGTTGTTATTATATTAGAATAGTAGACATGCTGGTGTATCTCTTTTTTTTCCGTGGAAGATGCTTGTGTGTAATTTTTGACATGTAGGTTAAGTCTGGGAATGCTAGTTTAGTATGTGGGACTATAATTTCACTGCTCTCAAATACCTCAATTATTTGGCATATTCTTCTCTCCGGATTATTATTCGTCAGTAGATGCGATTTTTCGTCGTTAATCTTTTGTCGTAAATGATGGCCGTTGATATTCGTAGCTTTTTACATTTGTGTGTCGAGTCTAAGTTGGCAATGCTATGCGATAGTGTTGCGGCTCTCGTGTGTTAGAGAGGGACGGGGTATTGTGTAAATAATAATTGTAGAAGTCTTTTCGTTCTCAGTTCAAGCTTGCTTTTCCAGTGTTCTTAGTAATTAGATTTGTCCTTTGAACAACTCAATTTTTTATTAAATGACTCCAAATACTTATATCTTAAAAATTAATTAACTACGCTATGAAGAATAATAGATCTTTTCAAAAAAAGAAAAGGTCTCATCTTTAAAATTCCAGTAAACAATGGGGTTGGTTTCCAGTATTTGAGTTCATATGCATATTGATCAGTGATAAGAAAATTCGCATTACCTGCACCCCAAGATGAAGAATACTTGATTGGAAATTAGAAGAGTAGTTCGCAAATATTGCAGGACTTAATAAGAAAAACAGAATATATCTATATATCTTAAACGTTCTGTGAAGTAGCTATATCCCCAAGGGTCGTTTAATTCGAAGCGACTCTACGACCCTGAAAGTAGCCGAATTTGAAAGCACTATTGAATAATTTCATTTTATTTTATTTTTTCTTTGTTCATTTCTAATGTATTTTGTATGTGCCGTCTAATTGTTTATTTGCCACAATTAGTCACTGAAATATAGGCAAAGTAGTAGGCATTTTCCAGCTGGTTTACCAATTAGACTCTCTCTCTCTCTCTCTCTCTCTCTCTCTCTCTCTCTCTCTCTCTCTCTCTTCTCTCTCTCTCTTTCTATTCTCTTTTCTTTCTCTTCTCTTTCTCTTCTTCTCTTCTCTCTTCTCTCTCTCTCTCCTCTTCTCTTTTTTTCTTCTCTTCTTTTTTTCTTTCTTTCTTTTTCCTCTTTCTGCTTTTTCTTCTTTTTTCCTTTTCTTCTTTTTCTATTTTTTTTTTATCCTTTCCACTTTCTTTCCCTTATTTTTTATTTTTCTCCTTCTCTTCTTATTCCTTCTTCTTCTGCATCGTTTCTTCTTTCACCACCAGGTCTGTCACCGTCTTTCTTTACTTCTCTCATCATCTCTCTTCTCTCTCTTTTTCATCTCTTTCTCTCTCTCTCCTTTTCCTCTCTTCTTGTCCTTCTTCTCTCTATACATCCATCAACTCTCTCTCCTCTTCTCCTCTTCTGCTCTTCTCCTCTTCTCCTCTCTCTCCATCTACTCCCTCTCGTGCTTCTCTTCTCTCTTCTCTTTCTCTCTCTCTCTCTCTCTCTCCTTCTCCTTCTCTCTCTCTCTCTCTCCTCTCTCTCTCCTCTCTCTCTCTCTCTCTCTCTCTCCTCATCTCTCTCACTCTCTTTTCTCTCTTCTCTTCTTTTCTCTTCTTCTCTCTCTCTCTTCCTCTCTCTCTTCTTCTCTCTGCTCTTCCTCTCTCTCTCTCTCTCTCTCTCTCTCTCTCTCTCTCTCTCTCCTCTCTCTCTCTCTCATTCACACTCTTTCACCCTCTCATATACCTCCCCTCCTTCCCCTCCCTCTCCCTCTCCCCTCTCCCTCTCCCTCTCCCTCTCCCTCTCCCTCTCCCTCTCCCTCTCCCTCTCCCTCTCTCCTCTATTTCTCTCTTACACTTTCTCTATTCCCTCTATTTTGTCCCGCTCTTTCTCTCTCTCTCTCTCTTCTCCTCTCTCTTCTCTCTCTCTCTCTCTCTCTATTCCCTTTTGTGGGAAAGATAAAATCCCAAAATTTTTCGTTCTCGCTTCAGACCAATTTTTGGCTTTCATTAACAATCTATTCAACTGTTCCTTCAATCCAAGTCTCTCACATGCCGGAATGAAAATAAATATAATTAACAGAGCCTCTATTTAGAGCTGTAAATACTGATTATTGAGAAAGAAGTCTATTCTATTAAAAAAAAGTTTGGATGAAGAGATTGTCATACTGTTGTCTGATAATAATGTAGATAATTTAGATCTTTCTTATTTTAATTCTGAGCTTGAAGGTCAAGTAGATTACCATTTTGAGTTGTCAGCTGAGTTATTGTCCTAGAAAAATATTTTCCTAAAGAAAATTGTAAAAACTAATTTTAGGGGCTAAATATCTGATAATTTTATTTGGAACGAATTAAATTGAGGTAATATAAAATTTGAACTTAGAATTTATTTTATTATGCTCTGCTTAAATTTAAGCTGATTATTATAAATAGAAAATAAATTACGAGATTAATTTAAATTTAATAAATTTTAATCGAATAAATCATTGTGGTTGACTTTAATGATGAAGATGGGGACATATTGTGGTTGGGTTCTATCACATTGAATTTACCTGTTAATCATGCAGAGATCGTTCACATATAGTTCACAAATACATTTAATATCACGAAGGTTTATTTATTGATAGGCCTTTCATAATTAATGAAAATATAAATAATATTTTAGATCTTAAGGTTGATGAAGGCTATGATGAAGGCTTTTTGAAATTGAAAGTGTATATAAATGAAATTAGGTCAATGATTTATGAACTTAAGAGTTATGAAGTAGACTTTTTAGAAGCTGATACACTGAAGTCTACTCATTGAGTAATATGAATATTTCAAAAATTGCCTAAAGTGTTTAAAAGTGAATTAATACATAAAATTGCAATAATAATTTATCGAAAAATTGGTACAAATTTTTGATCATTATAATGAGTTATTAATACTTTTAAGTATTCTTGTCCCAAAACTAGGGAAGGATGTATCAAACCAAAAGCTTAAAGTTAAATAAAGTTTCAAAGCTACTAAAGCTCCTAAAAAAATCTAGTACTCTTCAAATTTTAAAAACCTGCTAAAATACCCAAAAAAATTTTCTTAAAATGTATTGTAAAAAATAAAATAGAACAACCTTCAAAAACTTACAACCCACAATTTGTAAGCTATTGTCAATTAAAAAATTCATCCCTCTCTATTTATGTGACAAGTACCAACAGTGCCTCAGCGTATTTAACGTTGCCAAAGGAAGCTTAAACAGTGTCATCATTTGTGAGAGTATTGTTTGGGTCATTGTGCCTTGAAAAAATATCTGTTATGGTATTAAAAACTAAATATTAAGATTTAATTTAATTGTTAAGTGTTTAAGCCTAATTCCCATTATAACAGCCTTGTTTTTGTCCCACATGATATCATCTATCCCAACATGACGCAAAAAATGAGGTCTGTTAGGCTCCTTCTGTTATAAGTTGTTTCCCAACAAAATGTGCGATAAAGTGGATTTGTTGCCAACAATTTCCTATTCAACTTCTCTTAAAGGCAAACAAAAAAGGTTACAGGAAGAGGAGCAATATAGATACATGTAGTCAACGCTCTTACATATCTAAAAATGCCATGACAGGTTAATTTAATAATTTTAGATAATTACCGCACAATGCAATTAGAAGTACACAATGATTCAACTCTCTGACATATACTCTCGTGATCCGAAAAACAGCGAAATTTTCAGCCAATTGTATTGGGTTTTTACAATTTAATGATCGGGTAGTTTTTTAGCATGCCTTTCCTCATTGACAATGATTTAAATTTAAATTATCATAGAATTCACGGCAAGTAAAAAGCTGAAATTGGAAAATTTTAAGAGAAAAATGCTATGATGAGATTAGAGAGATTCATTGCATAAAATTACTGCAATTTGTATCGTAGGACACATTAAGTGTTATTAGGCATAACCTCCTTCATTTCTTCCTTCTTTTAATTTAGCCAACTTAAATACCTGAGAGTTGTTTTAAAATTGCAAATAAGTTTATACCTATAGATAATGTTCAAAATTTTTTAACCAGAAATCAAATCATAGAAGTAAGTAAAGTGAATATGCAATCTCCATTGATAGAAGAGGAGGAGTCTGCTTTAGTAAATGAAACCATTGTAAATTTGATTTTAAATCCTATTAAAAGTTATTTTCACCCTTTTGATAATATTTATGATGATTCTGAAGTAGAACATGGACTTGAATATTTGTTGTCCATGGAGAGGGTTGGTATTCCTACTAAAGAGGAAAATGATCTAGCCTTTTTTATAATAATTATTCATGTTAAAAAATATTAAGAATGAATATAACTTTTTCTTTGATAGCTTTAGGGTCAAACTTCCTTGGACTTGACAGGAAAAAATAAATAATGTTGCTTCAAATTTTTGATCATTTCTTTGAGACATATTCAATAGAGTCGTATTCTGTCTCTTTAATGACAAAAAGGACTTTTGCAAGCAAGTTTATAAGAATATTTTTTTTTCTCAATATTTTGCTTTTATATTATGATACCTTTATGTATAATGGAATATTTTATGTATTTCCTGAAATTAGTTTTTCATTATATATTTATACCTCACAGACCTATAATAAGAAGTGAGGAGCAGATACACAACTAAGATAAGACCTGTCTTTAATTGCCTCTTTCTTTTTTAAAATATCCTAACTACAGCCCTTCCTTGAATCAGGCTTCTTTTGCTGCTTTGATTTATAAAACTCCCTTTTTCAGTATCTGGTTTATGAATTTACTAATCTATTAAATTATGTTGTCCTTTAGTGACATTAAACAAAGGCCTTTTGTCTAGTCAAATTGAGAGCGACGAATATGACAAAAACAATTACTGGTTTATGGTATCAGGAATTGATGAATCAATCTCTTTCAGGTTTAAAACTTTACTGTTCGGTTATAACAGCGTTCCCCTTATTCATTTCTCCATTAATATTAATGAAACATCATGAATATTAAAAGACAGAAGGTTGGATAAGTGTACGGGATATTCTTGCTTCTAATTTTTTTTTAGACAACCTGGATATTTTACAGCAATAATTGTGCCAAAGAATTGGAAAAGTTAGTACCATCTTACCTTTTTGAAAAGAAAATGAAGTATGGGGTGGGTTTGAACTTCGCTCTTTTAATAGTAATTGTGAGCAGTTGTGAGAGTTGTGTGAGAGTATGAGAATGGATGATAGGTATGTGGAGCATGAAATGGAGTATGAAAAGGTCTGCCTTGGGTATGTGATAAATGCAAAATTTAAAATAAAGATTCCTTGCATGTGTCGTCAGTAAGTTATAGGAGCTCGTTTGTAGTACCAAAGCGACAGATTACTTTTCGAAACTTCCAAGCTTGTTTAGAATCCTTTAAGGACTTACAATACCCATTTACCGTAAGAGGGAAGTTTGTTAATTTGAGAAGTGTTTGGAAAGCTAAAAAAGAATGGGATGAAAAATTACCTGGGGGAAATGTTGACTGAATGGGGTAAACTGAAGGAGGATTTAAATGAATGATAGTAAGAGATGTGAGGTTTCCACGCCGTCAAGTTCGTGAATGAAAGTGAATCCCTATGTTGGTCTGAAATATTATTTTGTGACAGTTCTGCTAAATGTTATGGGTTTGTTGGCAATGGTCCAAGTGGAGAGGAAAAAAAAATAACCTTTTGTTTGCCAAGGCCAAAATAACACCTGTTAAAAAGACCTATAGTATTCCAACCTTAGAACTATTAGGAGTCCTTTTACCTTTTAGATTTAAAATGCATATCCACTATTTTTGACATTTATTTTTAACATCATTTTTGAAATGAATAATAGGTGTGGACCTCACCAAGTAGTTCTTAATTTGGCTTTTTTTGACGGCTGTCTGAAACCAATGTCAAGCTAAGTCTGTGTTTTAATAAATAACAGGTTCCGCTGTAAAAGATGTTAATTCCACTTTGTGTCTCGTTGACATCAGAAGTAAATATAAAAATAAAAATTATTTTTTAACTTTTGTGCAAACTGTTCAAAACCCAGCAGACCTTTTGACCAGGGGATTTTAACTTTTTAAACCAATTATGCCGAAAAAAATTTAAATATGTGGAAACATGTTTTACAGAGTAGCTTTGTAAGGGATCTGGCAGAGTGGCCAAAATTTCCAATGGCTTGTCACTTTCTTCCAGAAATTTTAGTCAAATTTTGCTACATTAAATTTTAATACTTAATACTCATAATAAATAATAAACATAATATATTGAATGAAATATTGGAAATAAATAAATTTTCTAGTAATATGTTGTGGGCGAAAAAGTAATAAAATAAACTAGGTTCTTTGTTTATCGTTTCTAAGCAAAATTACTAAGAAAGACCCTTGCCAAAAAAAGTCATTAAATATTGGTATCAAAAAAAAGAGTTAGCAAAACTCTTCGATATACTAAGAAGAGATTGCAATTTTAAAATTCGGATCAAATGGTGCAATACCTAACCTAGTTAAATAACTTAAATTTATTTTTGGAGTATCTGGTGATGACATTTTTAAGATGATCAAAGGGTGAATATATTAAATGTACATACTTTTAATTATGATATCAAAAATCCTATCCTTTTGTCAAGATACCACCACCTACCACTTCACCACCTTATTAATTTTGAAGGGCTCATAAAAAAATGCAGCATTTGGGGGGTTAGTTAATTAGTTAACATTTTAAATTATATTTAGAAACCAAGGTTTCTGATTTCCCAAAGCCTTCGCATTCATTAGCAATAAAAAACTTGCGTCTTAATCAGTTGTATTGTTATGCAAAAAATCAATGTGCGTGCTTTTAAATATCCTAAGTGGCACTGACATCCCTAAACATCAAATGAATTTAGTAATGCCTTTTAAATTCACAGGCATTGACTTTTCACTGCGTTCATAATAATTTTTTGTTGACTAAATGGAGGACTTACAGGTAAACTGGACCAAGATGTATATCCTATTATTCACATGTGCTCTTAATGTAAGCATCAATCATTTAGAACTATCCCTGACATCGGGTTGAGTTGTGAACAAATTTTGACACAAGTTTTTCAACAGGTTTTTGTAACCGAAGGATATACCCACGATCCTTTAGACTGATGCTAAACTATATATCTTTCAAGGAAAAGGGCTGACATCTTTTGGCTCTAGGGCTTCTGGGGTCCAGATGAATGTCAGGGATGAAACTCAAATTAACAATATTAAGCCATTTCTTATTCCCAATTATTCAGCTTGGTGGGGGGTCTTTTTATGAGCGTCAAATACGGACTTTGAAAGTTTGAATGTATAAATTGGTTACTGGAAAGAGGAAAAATTATTTCGAACTTTTAACAACTTTTAACAACTTTGTTCTTTTTATTAAAAAAAAATAAAATGCTGATTAACAGAGGCCCTTCGTCACATATAATAGATCAGAAGCTAGTGATCTTGAAACCATAACTCCTAACTCATTCATGGTGGTCGTTTTTGAATTGTATTACTTCTCTTTTTTTTAAAGGATGCAAATGAAGAAGTCTTGAAGGAACCTGACAGGGGTTCTTTAGAAGCACTTTTGATACTCAAGAGCAATTAGTTTAATTCAGTTTTAAAAACAACTATGGTATGAAAAGCTTACCTATTAGATCTAAGGGAAAGCTATGACTGATATGTATCAAATCTCTTGGGAAAAATTAAAATCAAAGTAAAAATATGATATTTTGATTATTATAAAAATCCATTCTAAAAGCCTCGCCCTTCTGGATTGATGGTTTAGAGTTTATGGAAGTTGTAATTGGTTATGACAACAAAATAAGAACTGTTAAAGCTAAACAAATGACAAAAAGTAATGACAAAAATTTATACCATTCAATTAAGTAATTTTGTACATTTATTTTGTATCCATTAGAATTGCGTCCTTAATATAGATAAAGCTCTCTAAATGATAAAGAATAAAATCAAAATAATGGGTATAAAGCAGGGCTGATGCACTCGTGATCTCTGGCAGTAGTTGGCGTTAGAAACCTAAACGTCAAGCGCCCTAAAGTTTGTGACAAGCTCATAAGTCCAAACTAGAACTCATTAATATAGGTCATTGTAGCCCAAGGCTACAATCTCTCTCTGGGGGAGATTGTTAAAATTATAATAAAATTTCTATATTATTGTTAAAATATTAATTTATTTATTAAACTATTATTATTTTTAAGATAATTATACTTAAATTTTAGTAGAAAACGTTATCTCAATTGTTTCCCTGTAAATTTAACCAATTGAGCAAGGCGCATTGTATCGCGCAGCCTCCTTTCTTGATCATAATATTATTAAAAAAAAAAAACAAGGCTGATAAGTTAGTACTTGTGACCATCGTTCAAAAAAGTTGTATTTGTTTATATTGCAACCTTCTAAATTGTTTAAACATAAAAGTGAAGTTCGTTCTACTTAAATTAGACATATAATACTATAATCCATAACCTAGTTATGTTTGCGGAAAAAGAATATTATGAAATACTTGTTCTCTAATTGAAATTCCTTAAGTTAAAAATAAAGAACAGTGCAATATCGTTCTGAAAGTCAAATTAATTTTTGAAACTAACATCATTAATTGCTCCTATCTTGTGATTAAATGCAAGGGATCTCTGTAATTATGATTTATTATTTCGAGGTAGAGCCTAGCCAGGAACTGTTTTGGGTAATAAATTGGTAGGTAGTATGCATATTAAAGTTGCCCGTAATTATTTATAAGGTCTAAGACACTTATATTTCTTTATTAGTGTTTAAATACAGTTTATTATTTTAAATATTTTTGATAATTTTACACTCTGACGCCTCTTCCACAATGAATTACTCCTGAAGTCAGACAAAGTATAATTGTTCAATTTTTGTTGTGAGACACAGTCATTTCCTAGAAAAACGTTGCCTGAAAAATTACACATTTTTGCTTAAATGTTATAATGATTTTAATGTAAAAAAAAGCACTTAGGGCAAAAGTAAATACATGGGAGCAAGAACTAGTGACATTAGAAGTTTAATAAAAATAAAATAAAATTATCGTAAGAATATAAATATGTTGAGAGTAGTGATATTATAATTTTATAAAATTATTTTTAAAATAAATCTTATCTCTATTTCTATATATATCTAATCTTAGAATAATAAAGTTCATATCTAAATATATATATATCGGTTCTTTCTCATTATATGCTAGGCTATATAATCACTTATATTTTTAGTCTAGTATATGCATCATTTGCTTTAGGCCGGTATCTAATAGCTGAAAATACAACTGTACTCGTTTCATTATTATGAAAGCATTTATATATATCATTACTTATAGGATAAATTCCTATATATATATATATAGCTGTAAATCAGCGCGCAACGTTGCGCGTGTGTATACGTATTTTCGAAGAAACTTTAGATTTATATAGTCCCTCTTATAGTGCTTTCAGACGTTCCCTATAATAGTAGAAACAACTAAATTTTGTAAAATTTATGAGGCGTTTCGAAATTTTTAGAACGTCTATCGTGAGAGTTCACGCTAACATTTGTGTACAGGGATTTATATAAGGGGTAGTAGTGGTGTACGATATATACCACGCTATATAGTAGTGCCACGTACCCTTGAAATATGATTATGCTATACGTCGTGATTGAAGTAACGTTCTGTCATCAAATCAACCAGGGAGAGTTCGGGCCTACGGTATAAACATGCCTTCTGCGTATCTATAGTCAATATTTACTAGAAGTATATTATGTCATGTCACTCAGTAGGCCGTTATTTTGCCACGAAAATTCTTCTGTTTTCATCCATACAAAATAGGGTGACGTCCAGGAAACTGTTACCGAAGGGACCTTGCGTAGATAAGTGCCGTTGTCAACATTTGTCGATCGTAATTGTGTGAATATATATATATATGCTTTATGAACGATACATCCAGCTAACGATTATCGTAATAGTTCAGCGATGAGTGCTCATTTATCCATCATCTCAGTGCTCACGTATTTTAAATACTCTCGTGGAGCAATATCGATTTCAATATTGGTAAGTGAAAACAACCAGAAGGGAGTTGCACTACAAACGCCACTACACCATAACCCCGTGTACTATGGTATAACGATACCTTATATATATGGTGTGATATATGCTAGTCAAGGATAATTATTGGACCATATTATTTATTTGTAAGATAGGAGGTGAGAATTGACGGTCACCGTCACAGCTGATCCGGGACAATATTGACTTAATACTGCAGAACTTTCATTATATATGTGATCCGAACTTTAATGACCTATTTAATCCTTGACTATTGATGTAGTTATGGTATTCAACAAGATGTGGAGCGATATCAAACACACACTGCCAGGGAGATATTCGATGTATATGAATGTATGTGAAGCGTCAGATTATTACCTACTCAGGTATAAATAGTCATTTCAAATGATTAAAGTGATGATGTTCTAATGGCTTGCACGATCTCCGGATAACCTAATCCCCATGTGATATATTCCTATCTAAGTAGGTTATCCTAAAGGTCTGAAGTATGTTACAACTCACAGACAGTCGAGACTATGGTCAGCTAGTGTAAGTGATACGGCCAATGATCGCCATGTAATTCATCTCATTTGCATCCACTTGTTTCAAAGAGTTATTGCAAACTACCGATTATTTTAGGAAGAGCTGTTCTTGTGACCATTTGTATATATATATATAGGTCATACATTCTATCGTAAGTTTAGTGTTCTCGCTCATAAAACTAGCTGTAATGTTTAGATAATATCCTTATGATAATATAGAACTAATATCTTGCTAAGTATGTAGAGATATAAATATATTATATCACTCTTTGTTTAGTCTTATTTATGCTCCTGAATAGTAAATGCGAAGAACGAAAGATACTATGCACAATCTTAAAAACAGTTTTTTAGATGTTAGTAGTGAATAATACATTTATATCCATTGTTTAAAGTACTTAACGTTACACGTTATTAAAGGAAAGTAGTCCATTTAATGTTATTTAAAAACTAAAGGATAAATAAAATAAATCTTTGTATTCTTAATGTGAAGCTAAAAAACTTTAAAAAAAAAAATTTCTGTGTGTATCATCTGCTAAACTACTTTCTGACTGGTGAGGGATACGGTCATAAATTTGATAAATTATATATTAGGAATGGCGACTTCCCACTGAGTATGGAAAACCACCTTAAATATCTTGCCCCTATTTTCTCAATAATTTTTATACGGCAATCTACATTATACATTTATGCCTTCTTTAAAGATAGTCTCTTTTTCAATTTATATATTTAAGAAAATTGTATATATATAATTATATTATAATATGACTATACTAAACCTTTTTATAACATTATGAAATAAAATATATAATAATAAGATAATGTATATTGTTTTTAAAAAATATTATATAATAAGATCTATGGAGATAATTATCTATAAGGCAGTTAGTGTTTTAAAGACTATGAAAGTAGATAAAATTTGTTATGAGAGATCGGCGAAAGTGAAATAGTATGAATATTATTACCTAATAGGTATCTACTTTCGATAAGAAAACAGGCTGCTAAAAGTAACATTTAAATCTGAAGTATGTTATCCATGTTAGAGCTTCTTTTCTTCTTTTTTTTTTATTAGATAGAAAAATTTATATACATTTCACCCCTCATATATATAGAACATATCTCTAATTTATGCATGGTAAATAAATAAAATAATTTCTTTAGTATCCGAACCTTCCCTGTTCTTTAGTAAGTCCTGAGTATATATGTAACTATTTACCTATTGGGCTATAAGATATTACTTTAATCGAGTTACTACACGTAGATACTATTGAGAGGTCGGTATTCCAAAAAAAAAATTTCACAGATAGGAATTCATGACATACAATAAATAGACGCTAAAATATGTTTCGAATATTTGAAATAGTTTCAATATTTTTTATATGGTAGGTAATGTTAGTATGTTAGGTATAGGTTAGGCTAGTGAGTTTAGATATATATATATAAGTTAGGTTATGAGTTTTAAGTAAAAATAGACTAGGTTATAATATTTATGTTAGGTTATAAGTATATGATAAGTATATATATATTTAGTTTAGATTAGGTTATAGGTTAGGTTATGGTTAGGTAGTTTAGGTTAGTAGTCAAGTATATGTCAGGTTCAGGTCTGAGTCTAAGGTTATGAGGTCTCCTACCTTAGGAATAATGTATTTTACTTCTCACCATTATTGACAATTTATCTATGTTATTATAGTCAGAGGAATTATAAAAGATTTTAGGGGCATTTTTTTTTTTATCTCGTATGCTAAGACTAATATTACATATTTACTCATGTATACAATATAATATATATATATATTATTAATATTATATTATATATATATATTTATATATATATATTAATATATATTTAATATAATATATATAATATATATATAGTATATTTATTAATTATAATATATATATATATATATATAAATATATATATAATATTATTATTAATATATTTATATATATATAATATATTATACTTATATATATATTATATATAATATATATATATTATTATAGTATGATATATATTATATATAATATAATATATATATATTATATATATTATATATATTATATATAGATATATATATATATTATATATATTAATATATTATATAATATATATTATCAGTGGTACGTACCTGTAAGTAAATATCAACTTGTAGGTGATATAGTCAATAGTTTATATAATATATATATACTAATTAATATATATATATTATATTATATATATTAATTATATATTAATATATATATTATATATTATATATATATAGTTAATATATATATATATATATATTAATATATAGATATTAATGATATATATATAGTATGATGATGAATATGTGGTATATATATATAATATAGTAATAGATATATATATATAGTTATATTAATATATATAACTATATATAGTTTAAAAAGAGTGTATATATATAGATAATATATATGAAATGATATACATATATGAGTTATTATTATATATAGGTATATATAGGAAGATATAATTAATTATATATATATATATATATATATTATATTAATAAGTGATAAATATGTTATATTATATTAATATATATGCTTAATGACAAAGTTAATCAAAGAGAACATATTATTTATAATATAATTGAATAATATCGTACTACTTATATTAATTTGTAATGAGATAAGCTTTATAGTTGTGATTACTCTATATATATATTTTATACCACAGAATACGTTAAGTTTAATTAGAGAATCTATCAATTCCAATATGAGTAATTTCTTATATAGACCTATCAGTGTATAAAAATAGGTGACTACTCGTATTATTAGTAAGTGTTAATAAAGCTGAGTTTTTCTGTTAAATAAAAAATTCATACTACTTACTCCTA
This sequence comes from Trachelipus rathkii, assembly GCA_015478945.1. Lineage (NCBI taxonomy): Eukaryota > Metazoa > Arthropoda > Malacostraca > Isopoda > Trachelipodidae > Trachelipus > Trachelipus rathkii. The sequence goes on from JABUQX010055738.1 coordinate 31,433, forward strand.
CATTGAGTTTAATTCGTCTAATTTCTTTATGATCATAGTATAATATACTATGTTATAACTGCCACTTAAATGAATGACTCATATATTAAAATATTAATATATCTCAAATATCGGTATACAATTACTCAATCATAATTTCTTCATATTCGACAATAAATATTTCAAAGAAAACTGCCAACAAGCCACTATTATTACGTACATGATTACGGGTGATATACAGATCATAAGTGAACGAATAGGAGTTTCAGTGATTAATATATAGTGTATATCGATTATGTTTATCGATTATATTTAATAGAGTGACAGAACTAGCTACCTCGCATCCTTATGGATAAGTTGTACTGAGGATGTGAAAAATGTACGTATCAGTCATGTGCGCGACTACAGTAATAGTGTATTATATGATAGTATATATAGTAGAGTACGTGATATAGTAGTGATATAAACGCGATGATTTTTTGTTAAACTCAGAATAGATTATCGATATTTTATATTAAGATCAATGCAAATGTAGGTGAGCTGTGAATTCTAGAAGTGCAGGACTATTTTGAATTAATATTATGAATTAGCTTATTTATATTGTGGTTGGTATATTCTTATTTATACTTGTATGATGATGCTCTAAATACGATAGCTTCTTTTTAACTCTCTATATGGAAATTTTTATATTTGTGATAAGTGTTAGGTGAAATACTTTACATATAATTTATATTTAAATTATAGCAGGTGTCCATACCACACATCACTAAGAAAATATTAGTAGTAGAGAGACAGAAACTAGGCCGTGATCTCCGCGTCCGAAGCTACCCTTCGAATATCTTATGCCTTCCTGCCTAACGGACTCCTTTGCGTGACATGATTACCGAGTGCCGCTCCCTACGCTCAATGTAGAGAGATGAATAGTAATATTCGCTATATATAAATACGCTATACTACTCCTGGTCTGTTATATAGTAAAATATATATAAGTTATATATATATAGGTATTATATTAATATTATATTAATATATATATATATATTATATATATATACGAATTCTGATTTTCTCGATGGATTCCGTACAGGATTATTCCTATAATGAAACCTTTGTTGTATTCTTTGACGAAAGTTGTATGGAGATCTATCCGTTTATGTCAGTAAATTGTAGAAGAAATAAATGAGTAGTGAAAGAAGAGAGAGGTGAGGATGTGTTTAGATAAGGCGTTAATTGATGTGATTTATACTTAGCTGGTGATGACTGATAACAAAGATGGAAATGATGTGCTCGATAGAAGACGAGACTATGTATACTATGTATAGGTTAGAATATATTATATTAACTATAGTATATATATATAAAATTATTATTATATATTATATATATAGATATATAATATATATGATTATATATTAATGAGTAATATTTAATATATTGATATAGTATATATATATATATATATATATTAGTTATATATATAATAGATATATTTAATATTATATATAGCATATATATAATAAATATATTATACTATATAGATAAATTAATATATATATAATTAATATAATGTATATAATATATATATGAATATATAATAATAGTATATAATTAAGTAAGATATATATATATATATATATGATGAATATTATATATTATATATAGTGACAGTATTAATATATATAGAGCACACACATTAAATACATACATATTTAATATATATATATATTAATGATTAGTATTATATATATAATATATTAATATATAAATAATAAAGTATGAAGATATATATATAGTGAATGTACTATAATATATATATATAGATATGATTTATATAATATTTAATTTTAGAAAATATTAAAAGTATTTTTGGCGGATGCTTAATATAGGTAAGATATATTATTAAATATTTTTAAATAAATGATATTAGTTATAGATGTAGTATATATATATATATTAGTAATATATATATATATATATTATGATGATAATTATGAATAATAAAAATTTTATATAAATATGTATTATATATTATATTTATTAATTTATATATCATTATATATTGAGATATATAAAATTATTTTATTTAATATAGGATATATGTAGTTTTAGTATATAGATTAATTAGAAGTATATTAGTATTTAATATAGTCTGAATTGAGTAAAATCGCTAATTAAAAGAGATTGACTGAAAAATAAGAAATAAATATATAACATAAAAAAATAAATAAGAATATAGATAAAAATGCAAAAAATATAAAAAATAAATAAAAGATTGATAAATGTAAAATAATGTAAAATTGAAATGATAAAATTAATTAAAATTAAAATATAATACTAAGAATAGCAAAATACAAATAAACAATACTCATAATTAGCAGATAATACAAAATCAATTATAAATGAGTGAGTGATACTAATTAAATTTTATAGATATTAGATAGAGCTAAAGTAAATTTATATAAGAACGCGTAAATTATTAGTATTGCTAATATAATGAGAGATAATATACTAATAATAATTATCCTAATTAATTGAAAATTATTAAATCAGATTTAGCAATTTTTATTTGTGAAGAAATACAAATACAAATATACTCTTCAAAATGAGTAAAAAACCATAAAGAATGAAACGATTTTTCCCTCACCCTTTTATTTTTCATATACCTTTATCTTTGATTCTCTTTTATCATCTTCATCACGTCCTCATCTCTATACCTCTCTTCCTTTTCTTTAATCTACTTTCTCAAATTACAGAAATTACAGAATTTTCTCTCTTCACTCCTCTATCCTTTCTCCATTTTCTTACCTCTCTATCTCTTCTTCTTCTTCTCTCTCTCTTCCTTTTTCTTCTTCTTCTATCCAATCTCTTTTGATGTAGATGGCTATATGTCCATAGTTTGGATGGCTCAGATTAACAACTGAGGATAAGAGCTGGATTTTCAGAACACTCACTTATTGATGGATATTACTGATGAAAGTTTCAACGTTATTCACGAAAAACTTCAAAGTAGGTAATTTTATTATTGTTATTTTAATTAATTTTTACAAATGTAAGTATATTATTAGGGAAACTAAAAAGTAAAAAACTCAGTAGATTTTTGTTGTTTTTTTATTTAAATTCTTCTTATTTTTTATTCTTCATCTTCTCTAGCGAATAAAATTATGCGGGTGAAAAATATATATAAACTATGTCCCCTGCTCTTAAAGTAATGTAATTTATGAAGTAAAATAAGAAAGAAAAAAAAAAATTTAAGGTGTGGAGAGAGTTACGCTTAATATATAAATTGTAAGCATGGTTATATTAATAATATTGAGATATAATTAATTAGTTAATATAATATATATAATAAATAATATATATATATATATATTATAATATATTATATTTATTAATATATATATTAATATATAGTTAAATATATTATTATATAGTAATATATATATATTATATATATTATATATAGTTGATAAGTATATATATATATATATAAATATAATAGGTATAAATATATATATAATAGTATATTATATAGTATATAATTAAATATTATAATATATCATATTAATATATATAAAAAGCATATATTTATATTATATATATATATACTATAGTTATATAATATAGTATATCATTATTAATTATAAATATAAAAATTGATATATTTTCTTATTTTAGATTTAACTATCTATTTATGTTTTCTCAATCTTATATTTATAAGAAATAATATATTATTATATATATATATATATTATAGTAATATATATATATATATATTATATGTATATATTATTAGATATATATTATATATATTATAATATAATATATAATATTAATTATTAAATATATAGTATATATATAATATATATATTTATATATTAATATAGTGGGTGAGGCTTTATGAATGCCGAATACATAAATATAGTATGAGCGAATAGTGTCATAGTGTATGTAAGGACATATAATAATTGAAGTGTTATTTTTTATAATATTAATAGCTAAGAGTGTAGGCAGCGGTAATGTGCTATGTCATCTTTGAATTATTCAATTAGTATATATTGATGGGGATGATGAAAGGTAATTATGAAGGGCAGGAGGTGCATAAGGGAAAGAGTAGTTTTCAGAGGTATTGAGGTATTAGAAGTGGTTTAGCAGGTATAGTAAGATTTGAAATAATGAGGTTAGTTATTATTTTGAAAGTAATTAGTAAAATATTAGGCTGTTATTACTAGGTTTAATTCTTCTCGTGGTGAATATAGTATTATATATAAGATATTAGTAGTAATTAGTATAGATAATATATATGCGAGTATGAATATAGATGTAATATAGGTATGTAAGAGTGAGGCGGTGAGAGTCCTGCAGGTAGAGGGTTAAAGTTAATGTTAGATGATATGTGGAGAGCAC
>JABUQX010055739.1:0-15000 GCA_015478945.1 Trachelipus rathkii
ATCGAGATTAATTAACTATAGTATATTAGGAGAGTCTATTCACTACGAATATTAAATAGGGGTTATGCATGAGGTCCTTAATCAAATATTAGCTCTTACTTACTATCTGTAATACCTTAAGGATATAATATAGAATGACTTTTGATCTTACAGTAAAGAATTTCCACTTAAGTAATTTTCGGCTGATAATATATATTAATATATAATATATATATTATATATATATGTATATATTATAATATATAATATATATATATATATATTAAATAATATAATATATTTAAACATACCTATTATGGAATATTATCTTCATAGGTATCTGCATGGGTTTCACCGATATATACATATATCGAATATTGGTGTATATCTATTCACACACATATCAACTTTACATACTAACATATACTAATGGCATATACTAAGCATACATACAGCACACATACATGCATATCCCAAATAGCATACTGATGATTGCAGATACATCAACACTAGCTGTAACAGTTATAAGTATTAGTTAGTCGCACTCACTGTCACCACAATCACACATACGTATTAGTATAATAGTATGAACATTAATGCTTATAGTTAATATAATATATAATTATATGTTGAACATAGAATATACTATTTTTGCCTCCAATAAATGCAACGTATTTGCGAGACTAGTATTACCTAGTCTATAATTAGTTACTATAATATTTCCATGACGAACAATTAGTAAAAGTATATATTTGCCAGTGACGTACGATATATATATCCTTTTAAAAATAAATTAATATCGAGCCCTGTCTATTTTTCTGCATAAATTTCTATATATTAACTTTCATAATCTATTTTTCATTATTAGTATTATGATGTTTGATCCTCTCTATTTTTTACATATTTTATATTCTATATAAAATGTATTTAATTAGTATTATACTCACGTTTAATTGATATAAAATGTCGTTATCATTTGAAGAATCAATCTATATAAAAAATAATTATATGTCACTGAGATGTTTCCACGGTTCTGAAAACATACAAAAGCGAAAAGCTGGTAGCTATGTGAGGAGTGAAAGCTCAACTTGTGACGTTATTGTGTGCTTCACTTTCAAATACTAATATCTGAAATGTGTTTTGTTGTAAATATTAAGATTTTTCTTATAAAATTAGAATGTTTTCTCTGTTATATTCTATATTATCGAAGGCTGAAATATTTTCTTTAGGTAAAAAAACATAAAAATATATAGATTTAGCATGGAATATTATTAACGAGATGTTATAAAAAATCGATTTTTACTGTAGAAAATATCACCTTGAGATCTAGTTTGTTACATGGTATAAACACAACTTGATTGAGTAAAAACCGAGTTTCATAGATGACGAATTTGTCTTAGAATGGAAGAGGAGTTCCACTACGGTATGCCGCAACTGTTAAGAGTTATTAAATTTTATTAAGTATTTTGACCTGTCGTAGATATATAAATGATCACAATGACCTATATCTAATGAAGTACAGCGGAAACATCTTTTAGACATTTATTCACAACTCATGACGATGAACGGTAATTACTTATTGAGTAGGTAAAATTTGTTTTAGTATTATATAACTACAAAATATCATGCACTAAATAATCAATCATAGAAGAGGTGGGGGGTGATATGGAAAGTACTATCACCCCGTTATCAGTTCGAGTGTAGGAGTGGCGTTGAGCCTTGACGTTTAGCTTGCCTTTTATCATAAAAGCGGAATAACTTGCACATTTGAGTGAGGAAATTTTCTTTCTTTGCTTGAAGAATTATGTTATTGTCATGAATATCATATCTTATATTATGAGTATTTAATCACAGTTAATAAATTCAATACATATGACAAAATAACATATAATCATAGTCAACAAAGTTTATTTAGGATGACAAAGTAATAAATATGGAGTATGATTTAATAAGGAGCAACTGAGAATGATGTTCTGATCCTAATCAGGAAGAATAAAAGTTATATTTAATTATATATATAAATATGATTAATATACAAGAAAAACGAATTTGGTCGAAGAAATTGTTTGTTTCATATGAAAGTACATCTTTGGAATTAGAGATATGTGAGGTAGCGAGTACGATAGACGGACATTAATGGAACAGCAATAAAGACCAGCGCGTGAAACACCAGACAAGCTACACTTTATATGAACGATCTAACGTACCAATATGACCGTCAGAGAGCATCAGAATGATACAAATCTGATTTGAAACAAAACTTGTAATTCATAATAACGAAAGGCTAGTCATAGTTAGGACAATATCATGTAGTTCGATTGCAATCAAAAAAATAGGCCTAAAGGCAACCATCATAATTATTTACTCTGAGACGATGCTGATGACAGCTGTCCCTATTTCAAAAAACCGCACTATTATTTATACAAAAACGTTCTCATATTTACTATCTTCTCTTTAAATTTTGAATTCAAAGCAAAAACTATGGAAAGCTAACTTATAGATCTTTCGAGTGAATAATCATGATAAGCAATGCCGCTCTGCGAGGCGTTGGCTTTTATAAATTAAATTGAGATGTGATATTGTAGTACTGAGATTAAAATGAAGAGTTTGGTTATAGGTCCTTCATGTGAACTATGGGCCATGATGTTCTTACCATCAATCACATAACTAAATAAACTCTCACTGAGTGGCAGTTCATGTAAAAATGCTACATGCATAGAAACATTGAAGTGGATTACTTATTAATGAGATGTATACCACAGTGTGATTTAATATTTACTCAATTCTTGGTTACCGAGTATTACACAAGAGGAGTTTCCATCGTATATCAAAAATTCAAGTCTTCTATATAAGTCTCTTGTAGACTTGTTTCACGTTACAATATTATTATAATATCCTCCTCAACAATAAGTTTATCACAATAAATAGACATGCTCCGAGAAAATACTTCCCTGACGATTAGGCGACGTATAACGTCGATGTGTAACATGCATACTGGAAATGACCTAGCACGGTAATGTTCTTCGCTAACTTTCTACGCACACTCAGTTATCGACAAGTGTTTCACTATTTTTTCATCGAACCAAATGCAGATCATTCCTCTGTTTGCGCAAAGTGCTCCTCGGATCGTGAGTTTTGGCTATCGCGGCATGTCGTAGATAAAGTAGTACGTAAACATTATGAGCGAGTGTTTGTCCAATTACTTGGATCAAACTAAACGTATGTATCGTTTGGTGATTCAAGGCAAAGTGGAGATCTGTGCAGTTGATGTGCACTGTTGCAACTGTGATGGAGCAGCATTAAGCTAGCCATTATCTCAACATCCAGGTGACGTTCTATTGCTAATTGATTATGTACTCCAATATTCGTTGTCTCATTCTCTGAGCTACATCGTTCAAAGCACGAGAACTTCAAAATCGAGAGTGTCGCTTTGACCATTAGTGTCGTCTTAGGTGTGTCATGACTTTTGAGGGCTGACTATTTATACCATATCTTACCATTCCATGATATCTAAGGAATAAATGATACATATCTTATATAAGCACATATCACAATCTTACATGCTAAATAAATCATCAATACAGAGAGTAAATCTAATCAAATACACATATTTATATGCATCAGCATATATCTTTGAGTGCTCTCTATCTCTTACTTATTCAATAACATAGCATACTAAATCGCTCAATATCACCTTTTCCTTTCCTAAAGCCTCTTATCAGTAGCATGAGTGTATATAGTGCATACGACTGACAAGAAATAACATCATATATGTGGCCATGCTAATGATTATCGCTCTCTTACCTCTTTTCTGTTGGTAACCCTGAATTGATTATTGCTGACTATCTTACATAGTCTTTGGAGGTATTCTTTCAATGGAGAGAGCATATTCAGAATCTCCTTTTTATAATCACAATTCACTATACATTATGAACACACTTGCACGCACCTAATGCATTGTCTGCACACTTATGTACGCAAAGACATGTTAATTATTTGATTTTTATTTTGTTAATATTAAGAGGTCAATAGGAGTTTGAAGGATAGTTTTATGTTTTATAATGTGCATGTGGGAATGATATTTTGAAACAAATCATTTGAACATCTATTTTATCACTCGCATCATACATATTAGCAATTATTAATCTCACTTCGACACATAATAAAACTTTGAAATTCATGGATCATCTACTTATCAACAATTGGTTGGATAATTAGACCTCGCTTATTATATTATATTGTAAATATATATGCCTTTAACTTCTGTTGCCTAACTAACTTTGGCTAATGAGTAACACTGGCAATCTATTATGTGATTGACTATTAACTTATGATGAAATTATGATAGGTATACTCCTAATAAATAAATCCCTCAGCCATTGGTTAAGCTATTGATATTTCCGAGTAAGCAAGTGGTTGTTGGATAACCGATATTATGCATTGACTTATGATCTTTATGCTGTTGACACATTGCATGATACGTCTTGCATTATATATAAGTAAATAAATAACTATTAGGATATTCTACCCATACATTTACATTTCGTTAACCCATAATATATAGTCTGGTCTGAAAATGAGAACTAAGAATAGACGTCTACTATTAGTATTAAAACCAAATTTTGAAGATCAAAGGAATGCATATTAAATAACTTACAATATAGTATATTAAAAAGAGTAAAAATAAATACGTATGTATCATAATAAATATCTTTTAAGAGAATAGAATTTAAAACGTGGGGAAAGCACCATCTCCTATACGATGTTGTCCGGCCTCAGAGACGAGAAGAATACTTTCTCTCTCGCGCACACCTCTTAAGGATAGATCTGTCGTCAAGTTCAGGTACTGAAATTTGTGTTCTAATGATACTTGTTATCGTACTTCAGCTCACCAACCCTCACCATAAAACTAGTCGTTTCCAGACAAGACACAAGTCAGTACTCTACGGGCTGAGAGCATTAACATATGCCATTAACGAGTTTCCAGAGCCCGTTTGGCGCAATTCTACGTCACGTAATGCACATGTCAGGCCCACTACCGCTATTTATTGTTTAAAACTGCTCAAAAGTATCCACGAATCCCAAAACACATCATCAACTGAACATACCTCCTATACATTCACAGCATATAAAAAAACTAAAATATTTTTATTTACAAAACATGTGTCGAGAAATAGGTATTTAGTAAAATTAAAAATTATGTATTAAATTATTATTTATGATGTAAATTTTTTAATATTAGATATATATATATATGATAATATTACTTATAAATATATCGTAATCATTTTATTATCATAATATAAACACACTTAACATATAATATTAAGTGTATTATTTCATATAGCTATATACAAATATTTGACAACTATAATTACCGAACGGGAGCGCTACGGATATCGTTTCTACAAGTACATTAAAAATTAATTTATCCAGTCTCGATTGGTATAATGTAAATTTTTTTTTATTTCACAATTCGAGAAGCATTTATCCTGAGAATGATTAGAATTTGTCACACGGGCTAGTACATCTCCGGGCTTCTGTATAAACTAGACAGTTTATTTTCTACTTAACTATAAACTTTGCCTATGATTTACATAGTGAGTTCTCTACGAATATCTGTCTAAAATTATACTCAATCTCCATACTGTGAGCTCTTAGATCTGCAAGCCAAAATTTTTTGGATAGCGAATCAATAAATTTATTAATATAAAAATAGTGAAAATAATTATATCATATGAGCTGATTTTCCAGAAAGCTCACGAGTGCAGCCCAGTAGTGAAAATCGGTACTCAGGAAATTTCCGAATGTTAAATAAAATTACATTAACCATATCTAATAGAGAACTAGGAAAATTTATGATGAGTACCTGGAAACTCGCCAGTGAGCCCGTCGGATTACGTAGCTGTGCTAATCTATATATATTAAAACAATTATACATTCATTATCATGGGACGTTAATACTAAGGTAGGGGGCAAGGGGGTAATCTTTGATCTCCAATATATCCTAAATTTAGCGAAAAAAAAAAAAGAACCTTTATTTTTGCAGCGGTAACAGTATATTTTAAGGGTTAATATTAGTGGAAAAACGATAAAAGATACATCATCCTATATAGATATAATGAATGATAGTAAACTATTAATATTACAAAACGTATATATCTAAAATATTTATATATTACTATATAATAATATATTATAATATAATATATATTAATAAGGCAAAGTAAAATTATAGATTAACATATAAACTAACTTGAGTTAATCATATGTAAATGAATCTAAGAATGATTTAATATATATCAATGAAATGAGTAATCTTTTTTTCCAGAAAGTAAAAAATATTGTTTATTTTTTTACAAGATATATGTACATTAATCTATTATATATTATTGCAGATATTTTTCACTAAATAATATATTTTATAGTAGAAATATGATATATTACTAAAAAAAATTTCTTTTTATGCGTCTCAATGAATTTTGAAATAAGAATACTACAAAAAAAAAATAGGCATCAAATTTACAGCTCTAACACTATGTTATGCCACCAAACCCCTAACAACTGAAACTCCTGCCTACGCACAATTTGCAGGCTAACTCTCTTAATCTAAATAATCAGAACTCCACTTATAAATGTAAGATATACTAATGATATAGAATTAACAATAGTTAATTATAATAAGTGAGTCAGCATATAATATAAAAAGATCTTAAATGAAATACTCTAAAAATAAATTAGTTAGGACAAAAGAGACACCATTTCCGAGTGAGCCCGTTATAATTGTATAAAAAGATCACAGTGTTATGTAAGAGAAAACACAGTATATATTACTCGTTCCCGACAGAGACTGATTACCATCGTTTATGGAACATATACACTACATACATGTATATACTGAGAGATCGCGAGCATGTAAGTTAACTCTGACACCAGAGCAGACGAAAAGACAATTGATTATTCATATTCCAGTAACAGAGTAACAGTCCTCAGAAGTGACGAAAAACAGCGCTTGAGACCATAAGGTTCCAAAACAACAGATTAAGATCTGAGATAGATCGCTTCACTGGCCGTAGTTAGCCCTCACGTATCACTAGGGCTATGCATAGTACGAAGCTTTTACTGGAAACTAGCACAAACATTATTATATATAATATAGTCTTAAAGTCTTCAATAAGTTTAAAAATAGCTTTTATTTTCAGAAGCGGGTATCTGTGTTTATGTAAGGATAAGAGTAGTATAGACGTTTAAGTTTTCCAATACAATCATGGATAGCACTAGCAACTTAATTTTTCCATACATAATATCCAAATATATATAATATATATATAATATAAATTCAAGTCAAAAATGAGGTCCCGATAAATTAAATTTTAAGTTAAATTTGATATATGTCGTTTACTCAAAAAATTTTAAATTAATTTTTATTGGTTGTAAAAATTTAACTTTTAGTAAATTAATATTTGTTATAGTTTATATGTAATTTTACTACGTCTCATAATTTAATTCGATTCTAATCATATAATATATAATAAATATAATATAATTGAATAAATCTATTTCAGAATAATTAATAAATAGTTTAATAATATAAATAATAAATAGTTATATAATTATATAATAATAATAATATATTAATATCCATATATATCTCATGTACAATATATGTCGTTAATTTTATTACTCCCAGTTTTATGATTAAAGTTCTACAGAGACAACGATTGTTCGACACAAAAAGCAAAGATACGAGAGTTTTAGTTTCAATTAATTACAACTGTATATTATATTATTTTTTTAAACGTTTATTATATATAGCTTATATTTAAAAATTATACTTTTTTTTTTACTTTAGTATTTAAAATATTTTTTCTCATAGTAATCACTACCATAATTCTAAATTAAAAATCTCATCAAACTTATTACCTAATTCATATGATATAGTTAATTAATAATATATTTCATCTCCATAATGATGTATATAAATGCATTTCATATGAATAGAAAAGCATTTTATTTAATAAGAATAATATAATTAAATATGTATGAGGTAAATACCAAAGGTAAATATGTCTACAGTAAATTAATATAAAAAACATATTATAATATTATATAAATATAATAATTATAAATCATATATAATATATATATACTATATATATATATATATATATTATATACTAACCTCTTTAATTGATATTATATAATATATATAATATATTAATATATATATACTATATAAATATATAATATATTATATTAAATATTAATATATATATATTAATATATATATATAAATATAATATATATTAATATACTATTAATATAATAATAAATATATATATATATATATTATTATATATATATATATATATATATATATATATAATAATTAATTATTAATATATATATAATATTATATATTATATATATATATATATTAAATTATTATAATTAATATAATATATAATAATTGAGATTATTGAAAGTCATATTAATACAACGATTATTATTATTAATTATAACTAATAATTATATTTACCAAACTTTTATTTAATAGATACAATAATTAAATATAATTAGGATTATTAACTAATTATAACAATAAAAATAATAAGTATAAAATGAAGCAAATGTAACTAACACATAATGAAGTATAAAATAAAAATAAAAAAATACTCAAAAAAATAAAAAATATCCCAAACCCCGTTCTAGAGTATTAAAGCTACCCCGTTCGGTATGTAGAAATTATTATGTTATTCATAATAATTATAAGTTTTCGAGAAAGTACAAGAGTACTATAGAAGTTTAATTATATCATGATATTTGTTCACAAATATATACAGTCGTCACCTCGTAAGAACGCGATCTACTGAACATTTTATTGGAATATTTTAATAGAAGAGAGAGAGAGAGAGAGAGCCAGAGAAGAGAGTACTACTTAGATCAATTTTTCACATGTTTATTACTTACCATATGAATTTTTCAATTGCTTAGGTATTTGCTCATTGTACCAGAGAGAGAGTGTTTAGCTATCACATATATTATAAAAAGAAAAGTTTGTTATAGACTCCGAGACGAAGAATATATTTAAATAATTTAGTTAAAAGCATGGTTATCATATGTTCAATAATTCAATAGATATATACCTATTATAAATCACATTAGCATAACAAATAAATTAATAAATATAAAAATAATACATAATGATAATGTTAAAGATAATGATAATGAAGAAAGATATAAAATATATTTGGTGAGCTAAATAAAAAGGCAAAAGCTGATACATATATAAATATCGAATTAACTCGAGTAATATATATATAATATATACATGTATAATTTTCTATAATAAAACTATGTCTATAGTACGACTCATTTCAAGATAGAATTATCTATGTGAACTTTCTTCATCTCTATTATAACCTTTCATTATATATTAATACATATATTGGATAAAAAGAATCATATATATTTGAGTGTATACTCAAATAGTTAAACTTTAAAATTTTATATATTACAGTCCTCATGAGCTATGTAATTAAAATATTTATATAATAAATAACAAATTAAAAATTATAAAAATCATATTAAATATTTTAAAAAGGATTAAAGATAACATTGTTTTAATAAAAATATTTAATTTCCATTAAAAAACTAAAACATATTATCCACTCAATTTTTAAGAATATGTATTTGGGAATTGCTAGCAGCAAACAAAGATTCTATTAACAAATTATATACAATAATAAATATTGTTTATATCTGTTCTGTAAATAAACATATATGATGATATCTTATGACATAATTTATATATTCATTTATTTAAATAGTGAATATAAATAAATATCACTATAGCTCAGCTTAATATATTTATTCACCATTATTAATACAAAGGTATATGAAATAATTTAAATTTATATTGATTTTTAAGTGAAATTATATATAATAAGTTTATATATATATTATATATATTACGCGATTATTGACCTATAACCGCGGTGAGGTCAGGAACCTTACCCCCTAGCTTTACTATAGAAGGGACAGAACTATGTATTAATATACTAAATTTCTTCAATTTTTATTATTTTTTTATGCATAATTACATATATTATATATAACTTTGTTAAATGACAAATCATCGCTTTATAGAATATATTTATTAATTTATAAAAAGACTAATTGAAAAATAGATATGAATTTACGGTTAGTTCGTATAAGCTAGGAACCATAAATGACTAGTTTATATTCAGGCGGAGACCGGAATTTTACTAAAAAATCGAGTTACCGGCCGGATAACCTATGGTTCCGGTACATCCCTTATATTAATATATATATATATTATATATATAATTAATATTATAATAATTAATATATATATACTATATATATATAAATAATATATAATATATATATAATATTATATATATATATATATTAATATATATTATATGTAATATATTAATATATATATAATATAATATATATATATTATAATATTATATATATATTATATATATTATATTATAGTATATATTAATATACTATATATTGATTTACTGGTTTAAATATAGATAAAACCGTTGAGCCTATACATGTAGTCTCAGCAATTAAGATAAATATATTGAGTGTAGTTATTATATTAAAAAACAGGAATACTACTTTTATACTAATATTCAAACTATTTCACTATGACTATTTGAAAGTGCAGGAAATGCACTATGAGGTATTATAATAAAAGTAGATAAGGATAGGATAAAGATTGTTTCAAGAATATTTGCAAGCATAAAGATTATTATATGAATAATGAAGATAGTAGCGTTATACTCTGGAAGGTCAAAGAATAAATGATGAGGAGAGAAAATAATATATAGAGTATGATATATATTATATGATATACGACCTATATAAGAAAGTTCAAAAAGTAAAGTGCTCAAATGTATTCCTGACAGTATATGCGCAAATCAGTCGCCTTTAAAATTCTATATTCTAATGTAACGTATCATAGTTAATAGTATTCATCAACATATAGCTTATATATTCAAACTTTTACTCAACTTATTGAGATTTATTTCGCTTTGATAGAAAGCACCTCAGTGTATATAATAAGTATGGATAATGGTATATATTAAAATATATTCACAATGATTACTTTAAAAAAAAGAGTTACATACTCATAAAATTAGCGAAACAAGTGAAAAAAAAGATTATTCAAGAAAGTCAAGTTGCTCAATTTATCTCACTTCTGTTGAGATAACTCACTTCGTAAGGCGAATTTAGTATTTATCACACAGTCCACTTATCACAGACGTCACGTTATTCAACTCATAATTTAGCCTATTCAGTAACTACTTCGATTTTTTATATATATAGATAATAATGTGATCGAAATTTCATAGTAAGATACGCCAGTACCCTTTCCTTGAAATTTATACTTCACTCTTAGCCGGGAGAATTATCTGGAAAGAAAGTTATTGAAGTATATGATTATTTTCATTCTAAATACCCAACTGGATGATAATTAATCAATGACCCAGAATAGTATGAAATTATAATTATGAATGTGATTTTAATTATTATTATTCACTTATATCGTGAAATTTCCTAAAATTTTGCTCGCGCAATATTTAGCATAAGTATTAAATACATAAATTAATAAAATATTTTTTTAACAAAGTTATAAGGAGTACCTATCATTACCTTCTTATGAGCTAACACCGGGATGAGATGAAAGTTATAGTTATCTAAATTAATTATACAAAGAGTATAAATAATATATTAACCTTCATTCAAATGTATACATATATGTGGGCATTGTGGAGGTACATTATTATTATTACAATTGCCACAAGACATATAAAACAATTATTCAAATTTAGCTAATAGAATAGACGATGTAAAAAAATTACATACATAACAATAAAATCATTATCAAACGAAGATACATCAACATCAGCGATATGTGGCTGAAAGTCATAAAGTATGAATACATAACAAACATTTGAATGATGAGCAAAATAAATTTTTCAAATATAGTATACATGAAATGTAAATAATTATTCAAATACAAAACAAGAAGAAGAACAACAAGAAAAGAGAGTTTCTACAATTCGAGAAGATATAAATATATCACCTAACACTATGAGAAAATATCATATATGCAATAACGATTATAACTAGTATACAATATATAATTTAATATATATATAATGTACAGAAAATTTAGTAATCTCTATCAAGAACAAATGAAACTCATACGGCATATTAATTGGTTGCGTTATAACTTTTCTCAAGTAATTAGTATAGAGCTGTTACTTAAAACTATATTACAAACTTATTAAATGCTCACATAATAAGTAACAAAAAATGGTTATTAATAATAATATATATCTTTAGATATCGTAAAACAAATTAGAGTTTATCACAAGTTAAAATATAGAGGCCACATCGATCGATGATAACCTGAGTTGTCATCTAGAGAAAGGAGTTCCAGTATATAAGGCGTTTCTAATGTTAAAAAAATTCTAATTAATTTAGATTCATAATGCTCACCAGGAAAATAAGTATTTTCAAATGCATGTAGTATGTAATGATATATTAGAGAGAAACTAATTGACCTTTTATGACATTATGTTAAGAGACGTAACTAGTTAGTCTATGTAAAACATATAAGGTTCTTTAATATTTAAAAATTTTCGTTCAACAATAACATAAAAGGAGATATAGAGCGTGTCTAACAGAAACCATTTGAAATTCAGAAAAGTAGAATTACAAGTTCAGTAAGTGGATATCCAATAAAATAATTTATATATCCTGCCATATCCAAACTTAAAATTGATAGAAAAAGAAAATCAATAACGATAATAACTAAATGAAAGTTAACATATATATGTATATAGCAGGAAGTCTCTAGAGGATAGCTCGACAATATTAATTAGAAATAAAATTTTTCCACATTAACATTAAAAAGGGATAGTGTCACTATAAGATAACTACATAATTTCAGTAAATTCGAATAAGGAAACTAGAGTATCGTTAGTTAGGATATATCAAAAATGATGTATTTATTACTACCATTAATCCAATAAACTATTATGATATGATGAAAGGAAATCCCGAGTATACGAGATACATAGGTAAAATGGAGCATATTGGTCTAATATGACGATGTAATCCTTACGAACTTAGTTATAAGTTGGTGAAAGGTGAAGAACTATAAAAAATTACAAAAATTAGTAATATAAAAATTGATGATATAGTACCAGTATCAGATAATGTCTATTTTGCTTGACGTCTTATAATCATTTCTTCCGAGTGTTATCATGAATTATGGGAATTTTAGTAATATATTATATGAGTTTTATATCCTTTATTATTATCTTCATTTTGTTGTTATTTCTTAAGAAAAGGCGTTGTAATTGTAGATTACTTGTAGGTTAGTTTACTTAACTTACTCACCAATTTATAATTAGGGCTTAATTACTGTTGCTAAATTATTTATGTATTTCTCTTTTGTGAGCAAGCACTCACTAAAATAAGAGGATAATGGTAGGTAATTTTAAAGAGAATCCATTATTATTTGAAGATGTTTTATTCACTAAACAATTATATGATTATATTATATATATATAATATAATATATAAATATATATATATATATATATATATATATAATAATATATATATATATAAATAAATAAAGATAATATTCATAATTAAGTTAATAAATAGTATAACTAATAAATAATCACTTAATCTGATTGAAGATATACTCTTATCTAGTAGTGCCACGAATTGTGATAGTTACACAAGCCCTTTCCTAAAGCCGCGTTTATTTACCTGACCACCCTTGTACTCATCTGAGACGCTCGTTTTAAATATAGCGAAAATTTTCTGTATCTGAATATATAAGTATCAAGTCCGCAGGTAGCATGTTCCTATTGAGTAAAATTATTTAACTAAACTACTTCTACTCATCATTGCTCCAGGAGGTAATTTCTGAGGAGAAGTATTCATTGAGTAAATTATATATTTTCTTCATTCGAGATTATTCATATGTTGTATTAATTTTATTCTTAGACTAAATAGCATCGAGTAATTCTAGAACAGGAAGGGTTAATAATAATAATTATCTATTATCACCTTTACGACTTAAATTAGCTAATTTTTGCTCTACTTATATTATAGCAAATCATTAGCTATAAAGTACGTAATAACTAATAAATATAATAAAATTTTTTAAACACAAATAAGTTATCAATATAAATTTACTAACATTACATAATATTAATATATTAATTATATAATATATATAATATATATATAATATATATAATATATATAATATATATATATAAATATATATATATATATATATTAATATTAATAGTATATCTATATAATAATATATACAGCATGACGGGCGACCTCCTAATAAGTATACATTATTTTATACTAATTATAGAATTAGCTACTCCTTCATCTCAATCTATATATTATAAAAATTAAATAATATATATGATAAATTAAAAACTTAAAAAAATAATATATTATTAATAATATATATAATATATAATATATATATTATAATAATGAGATAATATATAATTTAATATATATTATAATTAATATAGATAATATTATAATAATATATATTAATATTAATTATATATATATAATATAATATATATACTAATATAGATATATATATATATTAATTAAATATCAATTAAAAAATAAATATTGATTTCCAAATTTTTCACTCTCCTCCTTTTTTATCGAAAAATGTCTTATAGAATTAATTAAAGTTCGTTTTATGTTAAATATGTTTTATTATAATAGCATATTCATTAAATAAAGAATAAATTAAATATATATATAATAATTAAATAATAATAATAATAATATAAAATTAATAATAATAATTATAAATTAAAATATATTATATATAATAATTATAATAATAATTTATAATTATTATAATTATATATATTAAATTTATAAATTTATTATTAATGTAATTAT
>JABUQX010055739.1:35000-40000 GCA_015478945.1 Trachelipus rathkii
CCTCGGAAACGGCCCCTAGATTTGCAGGGAAAAAATCTAAGTGAGAGTGCAAAAAATGTAATTTAATACTCATGCGACAATCGAAAGCCTCCATTTTCTCCAGCATATTTTCTACGATTGTTTGGTAGTGTACATCTTTCGTATTCCCAAGGAATCTCTCAATAACGGTCTTTATAGCATTCCATACCTCTAATTCACATTGTGTCATTGTTGATTCAAACGTTTTGTCAAACATCAACTTTCGGATTTGGGGTCCAACAAATAGTCCCTCCTTAACTTTAGCTTTAATAGAGGGGAATTTCTGACATATATACTGTAAACAGGCACTGTCCTTGTCGAGGGCCTTAACAAATTGTTTCATGATACCTAATTTAATATGCAGTGGAGGGAGTAATACATTCTTTGCATCGACAAGCGGTTCGTGGACAACGTTTCGTACACCAGGAGTAATACTTTTACGTGCGGGCCACTGTTTCCGTTTCCAGTGATTGCTAGTGTCACGACTATCCCATTCGCATAGAAAACATGGATATTTCGTGTATCCGGACTGAAGTCCTAGTAGCATGCCAATAACCTTCAAATCACCACACAGAAGCCATCCATATTCACTATATTTTACTTTCGCCAGCATACATGCAATATTGTCATAGGTTTCTTTTAATTGTACAGAGTGTGCTATAGGTATTGAAGGGTGTATATTACCATTGTGTAGTAAAACCCCTTTTAAACTACGTTTGCTTGAATCTATAAAGAGTCTCCATTCCGAGGGCTGATAATTATGTACACCGAAAAAAGCCATTAGGCCATGAACATTATTGCAGTACACGAGGTCATCGTTCTCCGCAAAATAGACAAGTAAGTCCTTTTCGCGATGTCTATACCATGCAAATGTTGTTCCCGATGCTAACACATGTTTCCTTTTCAACCGCGAGCCAAGAAGTTCGGCTTTGTCCTTTGACAAATACAAATCGCGGACTAAATCATTCAGTTCATTTTGGTTGAATTTTGAGGGGGTGCTATCACCTTCCTCGCAAGTATACTCCTCATTTCCCGCACTATCTTCATCTAACATCGGTTCCTCATCGCTTGACCAAGACACTCCCCCTAGTGATGAGGGTGGCAACGGAACGGGTAGTGAATCGCTATGTGGTATAGGTCTGATGGCAGATGGTAGGTCGGGATATATTATATTTTTGATGTTTTTAGCATTATATCCACGTACATTTGTCAAACAGAAATAACAGTCATTGTAGTGGTTCGTTTGTTCCCTCCACACCATTGGAATAGCAAAGGGCATAGAAGGTTTCTTCCCATTACTCCAAAGACGTAGCGCCTCGACACACGTTCGACATACGGTATGAGGTGCCCACGATTTATCTTGATCACCTAACTTCACCCCGAAATACATATAGTAGGCACGCTTCACAAAATCATTAATAGTCTGTCTTTGCTTTAAGACAGTGTACCGTCCGCAAATATAACAAAATATATCACTATCGTTAACACATGTACGCGAAGCCATATTTTACACCAATAACAGACAAATAGCATAATGACTAAACGCTTCATCATACGCTGAACGACTGAGACTTCAATCACATGGTCGGTTTTCAGCTGAAACACATATACGAACGAACCAATCTCCATAGTACCAGAGGACGAACGCACATGCCAAAATGTCTAAGGGCGCACTGCATAAAAACTGTACGTGATAGAAAAACCGTAAACAGATTTGAAATCAGCGTCGAAAATGCATATAGAAACACCATAATTTATGAAATCATAAATTTTATGCAGAACAGTGATATATATATATATATATATATATATATATTATGACAGGGTATATATATATATATATATATATATATATATATATATATATATATATATATATATATATATATATATACACCTATCTACTCATTTATATTATCTTCTTACTTATTTACGTACGAGATACATTCTATCCATCTGTCTATCTAACTATCTATCTATCTATCTATCTATCTATCTATCTCAGTTATTGTTGGTGTTATTATTATTATTATTATTATTATTATTATTATTATTATTATTATTATTATTATTATTATTATTATTATTATTATTGTTATTATTATTATTATTATTATTATTTAATTATTATTATTATTATTATTATTATTATTATTATTATTATTGTTATTATTATTATTTAATTATTATTATTATTATTATTATTATTATTATTATTATTATTATTATTATTATTATTATTATTATTATTATTATTATTATTATTATTATTATTATTATTATTATTATTATTTTGGCAAAGAAGATATGAGCATATTTTTATGTTCCTTTGGGAATTTGACGTGTCCCGTATTTGTGCGATTTTCCATTCCGATCACGTCTCTATCCCAAGTCATAAATTCTCTCTCTCTCTCTCTCTCTCTCTCTCTTTCTCTCTCTCTCTCTCTCTCTCTCTCTCTCTCTCTCTCTCTCTCTCTCTCTCTCTCTCTCTCTCTCTCTCTCTCTCTCTCTCTCTCTCTCTCTCTCTCTCTCTCTCTCTCTCTAAAATTTTGTGTGTTTGCGGGAACGGAAAATTAAAGTTTAATTCATATTTGATCCATTATTATTATTATTATTATTATTATTATTATTATTATTATTATTATTATTATTATTATTATTATTATTATTATTATTATTATTATTATTATTATTATTATTATTATTATTATTATTATTATTATTATTATTATTTTTATTATTATTATTATTATTATTATTATTATTATTATTATTATTATTATTATTATTATTATTATTATTATTATTATTATTATTATTATTATTATTATAACAGATGGGTGAAAGTCGGTTGACTTGTTTTGCGAAGAACACGAGGAAGGCCGTACAAAAGTATTCTTTAGGATTAAGACAGTATATGTTTTCAGTAATAAAAAAGAACGATTAAGCAGCTGTTCTCTACTACTTTAGAATTGTGGTAATTTTTATAAAAGAACAGAAAGAATACCAATAAAAAACAGATTGTTCGAAATTGTGAAATATTGAGTTTTTTTTATGTATTTGGGTATGGGTTCGATTTTTGGTAGTGGATGAAGTGTAAGAGTGGTTGTTGAATGATAGTTGAAGGGTTATGAAAATTAACTGTTATTCGTGAATGTTGAGATAATATTCTCGGGACTCTGTTTCCCTTTTGTATGCGAATTCGATGTTAAAAGAGTGTACAAAAATGGTGTCTATAAAGTGGAAAGGGTATTAAAAATGTAGAAATGGTGTCAAGACTCAAGAGTGTGACCTTTGGTAAAAAATATAGATTAATTCTAATTTCATATTTGAAGTGGCTCATGAAGACGAGAAGTAAGTGTAAATAATTTCATAAGGATAGGAAAAACTAGAAGGAAGAATAATTATCGAAATTGCTAAATGAAAATTCTAGAATGTCTAAAGATATTGGACCAATAGGAATAGAATGGAACACCAGAAGAAAGTTATCTGCGGTATGTCCAAATGATTTTCATTACAATAATGAAAACATTTGGAAGAAAAGAAGTTTCATTTTGAAAAAGTGGAACTAAAACATGGCGAAGAACTGAGGCTGTAAAACAACACAAGACAAACATAGAGAAGGAAGTAGGTTTATTAAGATCTCTTATAGATAAGTTAAGAAAGACTACAATTAATTTACTAACAGAATGACAATATGAAAGAAGTGAGAAAAAAAGGACGAAAGGTAAAAAACTTCAAACAAGTGACTTGAAATCCGAATTTGAAAGAACTGACTTTGACAGATGCTTTAAGATGCTTTAACGTTTCTCCTCACTATCATTAATATATCTTTTATATCTTTGCATAACCCACAACATCTTTCTTTGGCTTATATTCCTTTGAGACACCAGAGTTCGATTTCCTATGTCGTAAATGCTTTTAACTTTCTGTCTCTCTCCCTGGAGAGAGGATGAGAGGGAGAGAGTTGAATAACAGCAGGAGAGGGGAAGTAATATCATGAGAGAAATATTCAGTGTGTGTTCACTGTTCAATATATATATATATATATATATATATATATATATATATATATATATATATATATATATATATATATATATATATATATATATATATATATATATATATATATATTATATATAAGGATTAGAGGGATAAGGGAAACTGTAGGAATTAAAGTGGAATAAGCTTATTGAGTGTTGTTGGGAAGATACATACTGGTATTTTGGTCGAAAGAGTGCGTCGAGTGACTGAGGGACTGATTGGTGAAGAACAAGATGCATTTAGAAGTGGTAGAGATTGTGGATCAAATTTTACATTTAAACAAATGATTGGGAAATGAGAGAAGAGAAGAATAAATTGTATTAGGTTTCATGGATTTTGCAACAGGTGTACGATAGGAATTAATAGGGAAGCACTATGGCGGGTGTTAGTGATATATGGTGTTGGTGGTAGGTTTCTGAATGGAATCAAAAGTAAGTAATGACGAAAGTGCATGTGTAAGAATATATAGAGTTGAAAGCGAATGATTTAATTTTAATAGCGGAGTGAGGCAGGGATTGTTGTGTCTATTTTGTTATTCAATTGTATATGAGGGGTGATGATAAGATTATGTTGAGATTAGGCGATGGCATGTGAGATGAGGAATGTTAGAATGCATGCGAGAGTTGGATTAGAAGATAAGAGATAGAGTATGTATGATCGCTCCTCTAACATATATATTATTCGTTCGGCACTGATTCATTTGTTTGCTGTGGACTGTAATATCTTGTGAACGAGACACGATTTGAGACGAGATATTTTGGAGTAAAAAACTGCTTAAAAGTTACGATGGTGCTGCTAAGGCTATGAGGTAAAGTATTTCACAGTGCGTATCATTTGAAATTACGTCATAGGGTTAGAAAAGTTCATATAGAGAAAGGAGTTTTGATGTATAAGTAACACATAGAGATTAAAGTATAGTAAGGCTATGGAGCGTA
>JABUQX010055739.1:87500-106358 GCA_015478945.1 Trachelipus rathkii
CTAATTAGGAAGGGCGAGTGAAGAGATTTCTCAATCGTATTTTGAATATATAAGAAAAACTACCATCCACTATGAGCGTTTTCTACAACATGTATACGGGGAATGATTTGTGATCAAGACTTTTGAGGTACATAGTCGACTTTGAGTAATACTACTTATACTATTCAACAATGTGGCAAGCTTCACTCTCAAAGGTGCAGTATAATGGACAATCTAAACAGTCGTTACTGAACTGAAGAGAATTTAGCTACGACAGTAGAAAGTATTTTAAATATAATGGTATTAATAAAATTTTATAAGTGTTTATTTAGATCTATTATTTAAAAGATTTCTTAGCTGCTGTATAGAGAGTGTTTAATTTAGACATTTCATAAAGACATTTTGTTAAATTTAAAAAATAAGAGAGTTTATTCTGACCATATGATTATGTTTGGAGATGACGAAAACAGATTTAAAAATTGATAATTTTTTCAGTTTAATTAATTTAACTTATTTATTATTTTCTTATAATATTAAAGTTAAGTATATAAATAATAAAAATATACATTTAATTTCTTATGTTTAAAGTTTTTAATATAATTAATTGTCCCCTCGGTCTCTGATCTACCATATCATGAGTTTTATGTTATTGGAGAGGCTTTTAGTGATGATCACACCTTAAAGGATGTTTGGTAGGCTTGGATGGGGCCTGGAAGTTAAGTGTAAAATACGTTTTTATATAATACGGATGTGAGTGTAAATTAAAAAGAAATGTAATTTTAAATTTTTATATTTATCATAATGTTAATTTCAAATAAAAATAATTTGAATAAATATCCTCTGACTAGTTTCAGACCGTATTTAACTCTTTCTAAACTATTTGAATAGCTTATAAATTGTTTCCGCCAAAAATAACAAATAGATAATATATAAAAAAAAAAAATAAAATCTCTCTGATCTGACCATTCATGATTATGTTATGGAGATGGGAATGGAGAAATAAAAAGTAGAACATGTCACATAATTAGAGTAATAGCATTAGCTCTTTCTATAATCTAGCATCTTAATGTCAAGGGGGAAAGAAAGAAAAAAGCTCCAAATTTGCGATTGATGTTTATTAAAATATCTTGTCAAAGTCGCTTTCGATCAATTATTGGTAATATAAATAAATATCAATTTTTAATTTGTAATATTGCATGCACTTATATTATAAGAATACACAATAAATTATGTAACACATAAATATTATAAAACAAATAATAATAATAATATAAATAATAAATTAAATAATAATAATAATCTCGACAAGACATAAAAATAACTAATAATAATTATATAAGACTTTCACTAATAAGATTAACGCATTATTTAATATTTAATAAATTTACATATAATTAAAAAACACAAAAAAATAAAAAACAAAAAACTAATTTAAACCTTATAAAGATAAGATTATTAAAAAAAAATTTCGCGATCTTTTAAAATTTAAATAAATTCAAACAAATTCTGCAAAAAAAATTATTATTATTTGCGTACTTTAAGGGTATATATATATATAGACTTTTTTTATATAAAAATAAAAAATAATTAAAAAAAATCATCATTGGTTTTGATATCTATTCTTATTACAACACTTTTTTATCTTTATCTTTTATATAAATTTTAATATTTTAATAACATTGTTTTACCAAACAAACAACGATCGTTTCTGTCCCGTTTTGAATTTTGTATTATTAAAACTTCCCACATTTTTGTTAAGAACTTATTAATTATTTTCTCTCTCTCTTATTTTTTTTTTGTTTTTTTTTTAATCTTTATTTTATTTTTTATTTTTTCTCTAATAAACATTATATTTTATTACTCTTAACATGGAGCCTTACCGTACCTCATAGCCATAACACATATCATTATGCTATCTATTCCCTCCTCCAAATATTTTTTATTTTTTTATGTTTATATTTATTTTTATTACATATATTTTATTTATTTTAATTCTAATATGTTTTGATTCAACATTTCGTTTTTATTTCCTCGCTCCTAATTGTTTATTCTCGTTAAGTAGTTTCTTTTCTTTTATTTCTCCATCTTCTTCAATTGACATACATATATAAAGATTATGAATAAGTATTTTATAATAAAGATTTCTAATAATTATTTGAATAGAAACAGATAAAAAGAAAGGAAGATCTAATGAAAATAGAATTACAGCAGTCACAAAATAAAATCATTACATTGATCAATCTAAATTCTTTAGAATCTATATAAAAAGATATTAAATATTAATTTTCTTTGATAAAATAATAAAATAAAATAAATGAAATTAATATTAAAAATAAAAAATTATAAATTTACAATTAAAGGAATAGGTGCAGAAACACCACTGAGCCTAAAGAAAAGGAAGATTTAACACCTTCACAAAGAAAAATAAGAGAAAGAAAAAAAGAAACAAAAAATAAATAATAAAATATAAAGAAATAAAAAAAGAATTAATAATATAAAAAAAATATAAAAGAAAGATAAAAATGAAAATAACTATTGAAATAGAAGAAACAGGGAGGAAAAGAAAATAAAAAAAAAGGGAAGAGATACAAAATACTAAGAGAAAGATAAAAAAGACAAATAAAAAAGTTAGAAAAAAGAAAAAAAAGAAATAATAATGATAAAAAAAAAAAAAAGAGACAAAAAAAAATAAACAAATAATCATGAGACAAACTTTCACAACAATGGGGACGAAATAATCGTTGCAACATAAGAAAGAAAATAAATTAGTATAAAATAAAAAGAAAAAAAAAAATTAAAAAAACAAAAAAATAATTACAAAAAAGAAAAAAAAAAAAAAAAAAAAAAAAATTATTTCAAAATTAAACACGAAATATAAACACGTAACAAACGTCAAAAACAAAATAATTGGAAAAATAAAAAATATTAAAAAAAAATAAAATCAGAAAAGATCTTGAAATTAAGAAAACACTGAGAAATATAAAATAAATTATAAAATAGAAATATATATCAAAACTAAATAAAAGTAAAAATAAAAAAAAAATCAGAAAGATAAATAAAGAATAAAACAGAAATGCGTGTTTAAAAGGATAAAATGTAATTAAAAGAGTAACTGTATGAACATTGAACAATACAAAAAAATAAAAAAAACAAAACAAAACAGTATAATCGTAAGAACGAAGATTCGGATAAAAAAAAAGAAAAACAAAACAAATATTAATAAAAAAAGAAACAATAATAAAAATAAAAAAAAAAATAATACTAAAAATAATAATAAAAAAAAAATTGAAACAAATAAAAAAAAAAAAAATAGGAACAAAAAAAATCTTATAAAATAGAAAATGAATAAACTAATTAAATAAAAAAATAAATGATAAAAATGAAAAAAAAAAAGAAAAAAAAAAGAAAATAATAAAAAAAAAGTCGAAAAACATAAACATAACGCTCGTAAATGCCGAGGAAGTAATAAAGAAAAAAAAAAACAAAAATATAAATAAGAAAAAAAAAAAAAAGAAAATAAAAAAAAATAAAAAAACAGGCAGATAAAAGAAGAAAAAGAAAAAAAAATAAAAATAGTAGAAAAGAAACAAAAATATAATAAAAAAAAAAAAAAAGAAAAAAATAATGACATAATAAAAAAATAAATAAAAAAATATAGACAGAAAAATAAAATTGATTATAGGAGATAAAAAACAATGTACTTCTTAAAAAAATAATAAGAGAAGCTTACAAAAGGAGATATTGCTGCTTTAATCACTAGTACTAATTCTTCTTTCATATATTCCTTTTCCATTATTTCAATTATTGAAAGTGTGGTGACGGTGTGTGTGAGTATTTGTATTCAGAAAAATTATTTTTACTGGTGAAAAATAATCCTAAATAAAAACATCCAAAAAAAAAAATTTAAATCAAAAAATAAAATACAAAATAAATACAAAATAAAAAAAAAAAACAAATATGACAAAAAAAAAAAAAAGTGAAAAATATAATCATTAAAAAATATAAATTATTTAATATGAGCATAAGGATATATTATTATATTCATATAAAGGTAGAACGCGACTATAAATAATCGCCCCGTAGAAAATATAGATAAGAAACAGAATGTTTATATTAATTAATTTACCTCGCAAAAATATAATATATATATTATATGATGGATCATAATTAACTTGATTCAGTTCACTAAACATACATAATTGTAAAAACCTATAATTTCTGAAAAAAATATTTGAAAAATTAATTTAATTATAAAAAAAATATAAAAAATAATACCAACAAAATTATAAAAAAAATACAAAAATAGGATATAAATAAATTACATTAAAATTTAAAAATACATATCTCCTATCGTTTGTAGTTATTGAATAATGAAAACCTGTCTAGTTAATAAAAAAAAAAAACATTGATTATTAACTTGCATAAAAATATTGCATATTTTGTTATTTTCTTATATAAGTTAAATTTATTCACATATATCAAAAATTTTAGAATATCTTTAAAAAGTACTATTTTTCCTAATTTTGCTAAAACAAATTATCCAAACTACAGAAAAATAAATGGAAACAATATTATTATTAAATATATGTTAAATGTATATCTATATTTATTTATTTATTCCGAATGTCTATTTTGATTTTATTTTTCGGATTTGTTTTGCATTTTTGAAACTATGAAATTTTATAGATCATGTTAGTAGAATATTGAGTCAAGTAACATCATAAGTTATCATTATAATAAATTGAATATATTCTCATTTATTATGTATTAAATATATTAAATGTATTGTATTATGAATTATATATTATTATTAAAATAAAATAATAATAATAATAAAAAATTAACAATAAATTAATAAATAATCAAAATAGAAATAATAAATAATAATAATAATAATAATGATTACGAAACAATAATTAGAATAATCAACTGATGTATTAATATATAGTATGTAAGTTAGTGGTGAAATATTATATGTATTTTATTATTTTTTAAATTATTTCTGCTTATTGGTCTTTTATTTCGATTTGCACTATATTTACTAATTTATTATAGTAATTGTGGATTTATTAATCATGTTAACATTCTTTATTTGATTAGGTAATTCTATTATATTGTTTATGATATTATTTCATAATTGATTGTCTATTTGTGTATTATCGTTTTAAATTATAGAACAAATCAAGAGTGGTGACCGTCAGTATTTATTAGTACAAGTTAATATTTGTTAAGGATAAATATTCCTCATCATTAAATTAATTATTATATTTTTAAGATGTTAAAGGCATCATAATTATATTTTTTTTTAAATATATCATGTATATAAATAAATTCAGATGTATTTTTTTTTTCTATTCTCCCAATCCCTAATACAAATTATGACAATTAATATAATAATAATAATTTCTCAAAAGCAGGAAATAAAAGAGAAAAATATATAACATGCACGTATCTTTATCAAAATAAATAAATAATAATAATGAATAATTTAATTAAGTAATAAATTAAGTAATAATGATTAAAAACTAATCAATAAAATATATCAATATATAAATTATATATTTTGTTATATATATAAAATAACAGTATATTAATTAAATATACAAAATTGATTATTATATTATTATATATAATATTTGTGAAAATATATTATAAAATTTTAGAAATTATTTTCATTAAATAAATAAATATATAATCTTTTTTTTACATATCTCTGTTTTTATTTAATATTTATTATTCTAGTGATTATTCATTATTATTTCATTTCTATTATTAAAACTATATGATGAGTTGAAAATAAACTAATTTATTTATTATATCCCTATGAAATCATCTTATTTTCAAAATATTTGGAAAAATTATATCTCTATAATATTTCCTACGATTAAATGTGAATTAATTTTAATTTTATTTAATTCAACTTTTTCAGCTTTTGAAAATCTGCAAGTATTGTCTACGAAAGGCCTCTGGCGCCAATCTTATTATTTTTTATCTACTATTTTCAAATAAGGTCATCTCTCCCATTACTAATATAATATTTTAGACAATATTACCGTTTAAAATAACTCAATATTATTAAAGTCGATTAAGTTTTGTGTGATGAATTTTAAATTAATAAAATTTCAATAATTACATATAATTTTCTTATTCAATTATAGAAATAATTTATTGAAGCTGCCTCTTATACATTAGATCAAATAAAACCTAAGTATTAGTATATTATTATTATTATTATTAATATGTATTAATCATTATAGTTAGATTTTATAGTTGATATTTAAATGTAATATTAAATTATTAATATTTATTATCTAATTAAGATAATTTTATATTATTAATTTTGATTTTTAAATATTATTGAATTAATTAGTTAAATTTAATATAATAAATTTAATATAAAAAATTAATTATGAAATTAAATAATATATAGAATAAGTAATTGAAATAAGTAATAAATAAATAATAAGTAAATTTAAATAAATATATAACTAACAAATTAAAGTGGAGAAAAAATAAGAATAATAAGTACATAACTAGCAAATCTTTCTTATAGTAGTGTAATAATAGTTCTAATTTAAATGAGAGAAAAAGAACAAGAGAGAAGTAATTGAAGATCAAGAAGCAAACAGTAGAATGAAAGAAGAAGTTAATAGATTGAGCAGAGTGAAAAGAATAGTAAATAATAAAGAAAAAAGAACTAAGAAAAAAAACACGAAAGAAAGAAGGAAAAATAAAAGTATATAGAAGAGAAGAGAACTTCAGAAGAGAATCATTCGAATTCACAAGAAACCAATAAAAACAGTAATAATGAATTAATAATAATCAAAATTAATAATATATAAATAAAAAAATGAATACACCTAATAATATAATATATATAATTTAATTACATAATAATTAATAATAATAATAAACTAAAATTAAACTCACATAATAATTTAACAAAAATTTAAATAAATATAAATTAATACATCATTATTTATAATATTAGTTTCATATATTAATATATAATATATCTCAAATAACTTAATAACAATAATTAGTATCACCTTATGAATGCAATTGATTATCATGAATGCATGACGGCCTTGATATTGATCTACAGATAGATCTGTTAGATTGGTGACAGTGACCCTACATACTTTAAAACTAATAATTAATGAATATAAATAATAATAATAACTAATAATAAAATAATAAAATGAAAGCTAAATATTAGATAATAAAATAATAATAAAGCAATAAAATAAAAATAATGAATAAATAATAATAGATGAATCATTAATAATAATAGATAAAAAGATAAATAATTAATAATAATTACATTAAACATAATAATGAGAGAATAAATAATAAAATTGGCACATATCTTTAGTCATATTAGATTGATTATTATTTAAAATTATCATAATAAAGTATTATTTGTATTATGATATTGTATATTATGTATAATTATTGATTTATTGATTAATGAATCATTAATCATAATTAATAATAATGAGAATCTAATAAAAAATTAACCTCTTGTTAAAATTGTAATATATTAATAATAAATTCAATAGGATTGATTAAATATGTTATAAGATACTATATTTATAAAATACATAATAACAATCAAAGTATATTAAATTATTGTAATTACAAAAGAGTACTCTACACCGCCCTGACAACAGAATAAAGCAGCGTTTAAGAGTATTATATTCCTATAAATATTAATGAAAATCGAATAATGGAAAAGAAACGAAATAATAAATATTCAGTTTTGCTCAAGGGATTATTTTTAAAATTATTTTCTGATGATATATTAATATAAATAATCTTAATTTAAAACTTAAATTTTGAAGTTGATAAACTGATCAGAATATTAATTAATTATTAAAAATTAATGTAATATAATTTTTTAATCGGATCTGTTTATGAAAATATGAAGTGATCTGGATTAAGTAGTAAAATATATGAAAAGCAGAAAAATTGCTAAACAATATCTTAGGCTTTGCCTGTTTTTGTCCAAAAAAATTATTATGAGTAAATAATGTTAGATAAAACTGAATTTTTACAAAATCTATCTTTTATTAAATCTAAATATACTAATTTTAATCTTATAATAATATATCCATTGAGCAAAGATAATAATATATATAAAGAATATACCACCAAAATAATTATATAATAAATAAAAATATAATCATATAATACATTAATAATAATAATGAAATGATAAAATTAAAATTTAATATTTATATATGATATGAAGTAAAAATAAATAATAATAACCCTTATATAAATAACACAGTATATTAATCAATATATTATATTTAATATAATGAGATAATAAAGATTTCACTATAATAGAAAGACCTACATGTACTGCTGTGTATTAATAAGTATATAATATATATAATGAAGTATATATTTTATGGGTTATAAATAAATTTTTTATACTCTCTCGGTAAAATCGTAATAAAGAATAATAATAATAATTAATTGTTAATAAAAAAATGAATACGACATCCAGATAAATCCATATAGCAATAATAATAATTAAATTAGTAATAATATAATAAACATTATTATTATTTATAATAAATATAATAATAATAATAAATAATAAAGATAATAATCTAATATAATGGAATTACTTTATATAATAATAATATAAATAAAGAGTTATAGATATATAATTAATAATTAAATCATGATAATTAAATAAAAAGTAATTAAAATGAAAATAAATAACTGCATATAATACTAAATTATATAATATGAATAAGTGAGATTAATACATAATATAAAAATATTAGTGATCAAAGAATAATAAATAGATTATATAAGTAATAATAATAATAAAATAATAATTAGAGATTAAAAGACAATAGTAATAATAAGATTATAATATAATATTACAGAATAATCAGTGATAATAAAATGAAATATACTATATAATAACAATTACTTGAGTTGAATAGTATTGATTTATGTAATATAATTAGTTATTTTTAAATTTTAATAAATATTGTATTATTATTTATTATTTATCATAATATAATATAAATTTATATTAATGTATAATAGTATTTTATTGATATTAGATATAATATATTTTTTGTAATTTAAGTACCATGATTTTAATTTATTATTATGGATTTAGAAGTGAGTATTTGTTCATTATTTATTTGAGTTATTAACGTAATTAATTATAAGACAGTTTGGAGATTATATAGTAAGAATAATAATAGAAGTAAATGATAATAATGAGAAGTGAGAGTTAAAAGTAATAAAATTAGACAATTAAAAAGAAAATAATAATTAATAGTTATATGTGATATAATAAGTGAGCTATTTCTTTTAATAATAAGCTTTGAAAAGGTCATTTCAATGATAAATGCAAGTTAATCTTAGATTGTAAAGGTTTATAATTAGACATTCCGCTATTCCATTATATCTTCCCATTACATTGCTAATTTTTACTATATTCATATAATACTATGACGAACGTGAAATCTCAATAGAATTTCCCTCCATGGAAATTCACCTAGAATAAAAGCTATGTACATAAGGACGTCATCACTAGCGCAACGTGAAATAACTACCACATCATGCATCATAAACGAAACATTAATGTAAAGTTATATTGTTATAATAAAGCTGTTATATTAATGATAATAAGGTTATATTAGTGAAACTAGTAATATAGATTTATTTATTAATATAAATGAGTTTACTTTTTATATATAATATAAAGTATTTTACATGTTATGTTATAATTATAAATAAGTATTTTAATAATATATTATTAATAAATTTAATATATTGTAAAGTTGAGCGATATAGCCCAAAGTATGTTAATATATTATTATATATATATGTTGGTGAGAAATTTTGCATCTGCGAGTGATAATCTCTGTCATGCCTGTTGTACTGGCTGTCGAGCAGTATGAGTGTTGTACCATAATTATTATGCAATGGAGAGATGCTCTTCGAGTGCGTCATACAAGTTAATCCCTCTGCGCTCTCTAAGAGAGCTAGTGAAAATTAAAGTTCCTATATATACAAGTTTCTATAGGAATGAAGTATGTATCAAATCAAAGTCTTTTTTTTATAAAATAACGAATATATATTAAATTAATTTGTATATGGCTTTGTATTTAATTACCATATAAAATGTAAATGTGATAAAGAAGACATTTAATGATAAGATTAATTTATGTAAACTAAATTTAAATAACTGAATTAAAGTATTAGAATACCGTTTATATATACGTAAAGTAGTTTTGTTAATTATATTAAATAATTGTTACTTTTGTAAATAATTATATATATGAGAAATAGATCATATGTTAATTAATTCTATAAAAAAAGTTATCATGTAACTAATTAATGAATAAGCGTCATTTACTAGCATAGTCACAAAGTTATTGAATGTACATTGTTTATATAACTTATGTAAAGTTTTAAATTCTTTTCTATATCTATGTAAAGTTTAATCAAAGTTTATGTAAAGTTTATGTTAAAGTTATATTAAAGTTTATTGTAAAGTTTATATAAAGTTTATTTAAAGTTTATCTAAAGTTTCAATAAAGTTTTATCATAAATGTTAATTTAAAGTTTAGTAAAGTTTATGTTAGGTTATGTAAATATGTAAAAAGTTTATACCCTACTTTTGTAAATAGTTTTTATATAACACTTAACAAAGTTTGATAATAATTACTTAATGTTAAACTTTATAAATATTAATGTTTACCATGAAGACTGTAATGAAGTTGAAAGGAGTTCGAAGGACAGCATATATCTGTGAAATTACCAGTTTGCTTTTATATGTATAATACCAGTTTCTGCGTACTGAATAAACTCAAAAAGTATCAGTAATTTTAGAATAACTACATTTCAACTATAAAAAGCTGTTAAATGATTTTGAAGAACTGTTGGTGAAGCTTCCGCTTTAAAATTTTAAATAAAAGATATAATTATAGTCACAGAATAATGCTAAATAGGAATTATAACAACTTGGACCAAAAACTTACTAATAATTCAAAAGCGCATATTAATAAAAAAAGTATATTGATAATGTAAATTATAACGGTTTCTTTAAATTACTTATTGTATCTTTATATATAAGATATATATTAATAATATCAATTAGTTTCATATTGATCATCATATCGGATAAGGTCCTTATATATAAGAAGTAGCTTTGATTAATAACTATATAGATATTATAGTTATAAATACTACTAAAATAAAACTATAAAGAAGCTTTTTTAAGAGATAATCATAAACGATTTGATAATATATTTATAAGTATTATATTATAGGCTACTAGCAGGAAAAGCATTAAATTTATATAACAAGTCTACCCGTAAATATATGTTAAATTCAGTTCATATTCGGGTAATATGTATAGGACATAGGAGCGTTAGGTTTTAACTATATTAGTGTTGTTACATTTTATACCTAAGTTCTCGGGATGAGTTAGTAGACACAGGGGTAGTATAAATGTATAAAATCCGATGTTAAATACATGGTTTAGCTAGGGAATTAAATAGGGTCTTCTAAATGTGAGATAAAAAGATTGATAAACGAGAAAAGTATAAAAGTATATAAGTATATAAAAGGATTTGAAAATTATAAATGGATTTTATTTCACCTTTTTACCATACTAAATACAAGATACTGATAAAATATTTTAACATAATAGAGTGTGTTGAATAGGAGATTTAAGCTAGCAAAAGCTGTCTTATATAAAAGTGAGATGGGTTTTTTAGTAACTCCTACCCTTGCTGTGCAACATATAAAATCCTAGCTTTCCTTCCAAGCGCTATAAAGTTTATCGGCATAAAAGTTACGTTGGGTAATTGTGAGATGATAAAACAGTTATATTCGAGTAGGTAATGCGATCGTCTTGTGCGGTGATAAAAGTTTAGATATGTGAATTTAGGTTCTCTATTATATGGTCCAAGTCATAAAGATGTTTTTGCTGTATTAAAACTGCTCTATATTGAAAAGAGTTTATGTAAAGGTTGTATTAAAAAGGTCTTGACGGCGATATAAAGAAATTGTGGTTTAAAGTTACAGCTTGGGTCATTCGTATCTACACTAAGTTTACTGTTAGTTTATGTAAAGTTTATTATAACCTAATGTTGATAAATATATTCACTATAAAGATTACTAATAGTTAAATCAATGAGATTCTATCTGACTATATCATCTGCTCGCATGTGATATATGAGTCCAGGCATTTTGACCCTACATATACTTAAGTTGTGGTTGTATTAGAGGATGAGTCGCGTATATTGGAATAAAAGACGGGTCCATTGTATCTATAAGTAGGGTGTTGTTGTAGCGCATTTATTACAAGAGTTATGGTAAAGTTACGCTAATGTTATATAAAGTGAAGGGTGATAAAGATTTAGGTAGAGAAATACTTTTTATCAGTAGTCCTGCGGGTTTGTTTGAAACGCACAGTAAAGATTTTGATTTGGTGATCAATCCGGTCTTAAACGTTGGGTTTATGAAAGAGACGGGAAATGACCAGAATTTGTTTTACAATACAATATTCGCGGTGGTAAAGTATATAATTGGGTGTACAATAAGCTGATTTTAAGGAGTCTAAAATAAACGAACGTATGAAATATTGATCGGGCATCGTCAGCTTTGACTGACCAACAC
Source organism: Trachelipus rathkii (assembly GCA_015478945.1). Taxonomy (NCBI): domain Eukaryota; kingdom Metazoa; phylum Arthropoda; class Malacostraca; order Isopoda; family Trachelipodidae; genus Trachelipus; species Trachelipus rathkii. The sequence continues at coordinate 100,146 of JABUQX010055739.1, forward strand.
ACCACACCCTCTTTGCACACCGCGCACCCCACCAGTGTCTCGGCCAACCCTGGACTCTAGAATTATATAAATTTTTCTAATTACCTATAGACTACAATTTATATAGCAAATATTAGCAAGATATCAACATAGGCCATTGAGTTAATATACATACGAAATGACCTTCAAATCTTTGAAAATAAATCATATATATATGATATTAATGACTATACCAAGTGTATTCTCTTAATAATACTAAATAGCAAAAGAAGTTTATTTTCCGCTACGTTATTGAAGTCGTCTGTTAATATACTCAGCGTTGTCCAATAATTGTTACAAAAGAGCCACACTTAATTTGTTAGAGAGTATTGGTAAATGAAAAATGGCGGATAATTTCTTTTCCGTGTGGGCGAAGTAGATGAAATATATAAATAGTAGAGTGGCTTTTGGTTATGATAAAAATTTTATTGGTAATGGCCAACGCAGTTTGTTTTTGAGTGATGAAATATAATTTACTTGTAAGTGAGTGCTTATTATAAAATGGATGTCTGTTTGGTTATAATAAATTTTAGTAACGGACTATCTTTCTAATAAAAACATTTATAATTAAAAGGTTTTGTCTAAATTTTTTTGAAAAATTTATCTTATAAGTTGACGTTTATTACCCATAATATAGAGTATAATATCTAAAGATGGTGTCAAATATATGAAAAGGCGATTTCATGCTAATATGGCTTCCGAACTAATATAAAGTATACTATAACTAAAAGCCCTATGTTGAATAATATTTACTATATAAGAGTTGTTGATCTGGCACAATGAATATTGATATAAAATACAAATTCTTTCAATATTTATCAATATTACGAATATATATTAAATAAAAAGATTAAGTTTAGTATAAAGAGTGTTTAGATAAATATGTAATGAAGCATCGTTGCTGAGCACAATATACATACAAGATAACATAATTCATTGGTAACTAGTCTTACTTATATACAAGCTATTGTGTAGTCATTATATGGTAAACGTTTTAATAATATATGCAGCAAATTTTTCAAGTTATAAAGAGATTACGTCATTCGAAAACTTACTATCCGGTAGTATATTTATAGTGAAATAAGGCTAATGATATCTCTACAAAAGAAAATTCATAGGTGGTGTTTATAATATTTTAAAAAAATTTATATAGTAAATTTTACTATATAAAGAGAAATGTTGACTTACATAATCTACAGAAAAAAACACTCGTGGACCTTAAGTCTTACACATGGGCTCATAATAGAAATTTAGACATTAAGCTGAATCTGAGTGGGTTAAGAGTGTAATTAAAACAAGATAACATATAAATCGTGTTAAAGCCTGATATAATTCCCACAATATGTATGTTCTATTTATTAATAGTTGTTTATGTCAAGGAGAGGAAATTTTATTTAAGGGCTTGTATTGAATAAGCACCTATATGTATGACAAAAGTAATATTATTGGGTAATGCTTGCTACCTCATAAAGTTTAAAAGTAGTAAGAGGTGTCATATAAATATGATCTCCCCTCATATTACATATAAACATCATTTAGTAATTGAGATAGATCTGTTTGATAAAGTCTTATTCTCGTAACAAGTTATCCTTTTATATAAAAGTTTGCTAAGCATCATCAAAGTTTAGTATAAAGGGTTGTATTTTACTAAAGCGTGTTTTTTCATCTTAAAGTATGACGTTTTAAATATATACCGCGACCAGTATCTCTTCAAAAAAAGAGATTATATGAACACTTTGGTGGATATATAAAGTTATATTGATGAAAAGTTTACCAGTACAGAAGTTTATAATATAAAGTGTAGTATATAACTGCTACTCCTCGACTAAGCGTGTCTCACAGTTATATTGACTGTGCAGACCCGTTGCTCTAGGTGAACAAGTTTCTAATGTACAAGCCATTCTGGTCCATAATATAAAAGTGCCGAACCTCGGACTCATCTTATATAAGATATAGTTGTATATAAAAGATAGTTTACTATAAATTTAGCTTTCCAATCTTAGAAAGTTGTGTAATGTAAAGTTCTTATGTAAATGTTTTCACAATCTCTCGTAACGTATTTTTATGGTAAAAGTGTTTAGTAAAGTATTAAATACATAGCTTAACATAACATAGGCATATCCACACGTATTGCGTATAACGCTTTAGAGTTGCGAGTAAAGTTTAGTAGGTAAAGTTTATTGACGAGCAATAATTCTGAAATAATGCTTAACATGAAAGGTTTTAATGAGAGTAACGCTTTTTCACTTATGAAGCGACGTTCATTATCTAAACGGTGTTCATTCTAGTCAGTCTTCTCACTACTGTACTTGGTCGGAAATGAGTATAAAGGATTTATTAATGTCTAAACGTATTACTCGGAAGTCTAATATAAGTTCTGGTTGATAGTCATTAACGGCTTTTAGTTTATAATAGGTTATTAACTGAAAAGTTTCACGATATGTAAATGTTATTCACTGCCAGATGGAGGAATCAATGTGTATACTCATCGTCGTATACGTGCGCAACACTTTCTAGTGTAAAAGTTTATGCGGTAGACAGACGCTTTTCTGACTATGTCGTCTACGTAGTATCTAAGGATCATGCTAGCCCAGTCTAATTTACACACCATTGATACTCGTACGAAGGATCTATCTGGTTATAAAGCTCTGTCTAGTAATATGTGAGTATTTTATAACCATATAGTATGTCTCTATTGTAGAGGGCCTATTCAAGTACACAACAATAGTCTCTGTGGAATATTACTGTAAAGTAGCCTTGTGTTTTCGAGTATACAAGGTTGTGTGATATAGAGCTAACTATTTTATGTAATTATAGCAACTGTTGTGCGCGCGCTTACTATCGCAGGTTCCGTATAGTTGTGCTATAGTTTATGCTATAAAAAGTTGTTTGACAGCCTTTGTGGAAGCACGACTTACAGATACGGTTGTGCGCTTTAGTAGTTTGTTTATATAAGGAAGTTGTACCATTGATAATTCATTGGTGTTCTTATCACAATGATGAACGTTATCTTTCTATAAAGAGGGGAATTCGTAATTTGGTTGGTTGTCTATTAATTATTTGCCATTAGTTCCCTATACAAATGATGAGGGTGACAAATACACGGTAATAATACAATATATAACACTGAGCAACACTATCATGAGTAAGTATGACCCAAAATAAAAACAACACCAGCATTTGCATTATAACAAAAATGGAAAAATATTAAAAATCTTATTATTTTACGGGAGATGCTGTAGATTTTCAGTAAATATTAATGTAGTTTTGTTCTAGTGTATGAAGATGTTATTATATAGTTAGTCTTTATCAAATATGTGTTTATATGTTATAAGTTTTGGTCATGTAAGTTAGTAAATTCTGGTCATGATCTGATCTCAATGGGATTGTAATTATAATTGCTATAAAGTTAAATAAAGTTATGTTATAAATTAAGTTATTTTAAGTTATTAATCAATAATATATACTTAATATGTGAGTATAACGTTTGATTTAAATTATGTTATAATGTATAATTAATTTTATTATAAAAGTTTTATGAAAAATGTCCAATGTAAAGTTGTATGAGTAATAACGTGTTGGCAATGCTTATGAATATCTTAAACGTTACCTTATGTGATAAAGTTAATTAATAATAAAGTTATTATTAATATAAAGTTTATTATTAATAAGTTTATTCTAAGTACATCACGCTTAAGGTTTATGTAATAGATTTATTAATAATTAGTATTTTATATATAGTTTCATTATAAATATTTATAATATTAATCTAATGGTTTGATTTTAATCAAAGTATTTAATATTAACAGTTCTAATTAATCAAATGATCAATATAAGTTCTACATAAAGTATATCATTTTTCTCTGTAACACTCTTATCTGGATTATAAGTGATGCGTACAGTCTTACATAGATTGGTAAAGGATTTAATGGTAAGGTAGTCACTCATACCAATATAACACATGATATATAGTAACGCGAGTTGCCTAAATAAACATGTGTGTCTATATATAACAGTTTTGAGTGGCTAAAGATTGCTCACATATATAGAGTCGGTGTATATGAGTGAAAGATCTTAGTATAGAGATGAGTATATTATAACAGTTCACATATAAGAGTCTGATATATAAATTTTGGATAGTTAAAGTATATAAAGTTTAGTATAGATAATTTCAGTATGGCAGTGAAACAGATGCAATTTCAATAATTTCACAAGGTTTAAATCCATCAGTCAAAAAGTCTTATGTTAAAGTTTATCAAAAATAATAGAAATTAAATAATGTATTTACGACTGACTACAGAGTTAAATGTAAAAGTTATATGATAAAGATTTATAGTTAAATTTATGTAAGTTTATGTTTGCAATACGTTATTTATATTAAAGTCTTATGTTAAATTCTATATAAAGGTTATTGTCCTTCGTATATAGGAAGATATACTACTAATCATAAAGTGTAACTGTATTTTATAATTGTCCAAGTATAAAAGTTTACATAAAATTTGTAGTGGTGAAAGTTTATTTAACAATTAGCTAAAGTTTATGTAAAGTTTATGTATAAAGTAAATGTAAAGTTCTATAATCAAGGTTTATTTCTAATGTGTCAACTATTTAAATTTGGCAGAAAATTTTAGAGCTAGTGTGAGTTACCTAAAATTAATTTTTTATTTGTGATATTTTAAAACTTATTTTAAAAAGATTTTTATATAAGGTTTTTAGTACTAAAGTCTTATGTAAAGTTGTAATGTGAAAGATTATTGTAAAGTGGTTATCATGTAAAGTTTATGTAAAGTTATTAAGGTTAGAATGGCTTCTGATTTCATTTATCAGCATGCCTCTTGAATCTGCAGGTTTAGAGCAATAAGTTTTAGTGAAATTATGTTTAAAAAATTCTGTTATAAGTTTATGGCTAAAGGGTTTTAAATCATACAGTTCACATTCATGGTCCCTGTTATGAAAATAAAGAGTAATATAACACTTATTGTTAGGGGACAAATTATAGACTTTTAAGTATATTTAATAGTAAAAGTTGCAGTGTAGAAATATAATAAAGATAAAAAACACTATATAATATGTTTGGAGTATAGAGTTTTATTATAAAGTTATTGTAGAGTATGCATAAAGTTATGTAAAGTTGTTATGTAAGTTTACCCACGCTATGTATGTTTATGTAATGCTATTTTAAACAGATCAAAATGTATCTAAATAGATGTAGCTGTATGCACAAGTTGATATTATAGTTTGACTTGAAAGATTATTTATCGGTTAAGTTTGGATGAAATTTTATTTGTTTTTTGTAAGCATAAAGTTTTATCACAAAGGGATCCAATGTATAAGTTATGATTGGCAAGAGCGTTCATCGAAAAAGATAGTGTATGTTTAGGAGTTTTTATTTTTATTCTTCAGTATTGATAAAAGAGGTTGTGTTATATTAAGTATTTAATTAGAAGTTTATATTTAATAGTGTTATATATATAAAGGTTTAATTTATGAAAGTTTTATTTAAAACATGACTAACTATGTATAAGTATATATCACTAAAGACCCTGAGTTTTACTGGTAAAGTTTTTGTAGAAGAGGTGTATAGTAGAAGTTTGATATAAAAGTTTAAGGTTATAAAATGTTGTCGTTTGTATTATAAGAAGTTTGATTCATAATAAGTTTATACAGATTTAATATAGCATATAATGTAGAAGTATATAATAGCTTTTATATAACAAGTTTATATAAAGCCTTTATATAAAAGGGTTGAGGATATAGTAAAGTTTAGTGTAACAGTGTGGGCGTATAATAAACGATTTTTCTAGTATATCATAAATGTTTTTACTTAAAGAATTTATATTAAAGTTTATTTATAATGCTTGCGTTATATACAGTTTATTTTTAGACAAGGCTTTTATATAAAGTTTATTATGTTAAAGTTTGATGTAAAGTTTGTAAGTAACTATAACAGAACATTTCTATATATCTGAGGAAGGATCTTAGCAGTAATGCATGCGTTTATTGTCGTATGAAAATTTTATCTAATATTTTATTTATAAGCCACTTAATATTTAAATAAAGTTGGTTTATATGAATAGTTGTAGTAGTCAAAGAAGTTATTTGTGAAATTAAAAGTTTATAATAAAAGTTTTAATCTATAAAGTTTATATAAGATTTATGTAAAGTTTATATTAAAATCCTTTTAAGTTTGTGACA
>JABUQX010055740.1:5000-15000 GCA_015478945.1 Trachelipus rathkii
ACACACACACACACACACACACACACACACACACACACACACACACACACACACACACACACACACACTTACACTTATACATACATTCACTATGACACTTACAATCACCCATAGATACTTGCACTTACATTTACACTTATACACACGTACAAACACACGACCAATCCTTTGGTCTTCCATGGGTCAATTTTGACCCACCCTAATTTTCGGCAACCCTAATTTTTCGACCAACCCTTTGGTCTTCCAGGGTGCAATTTTGAGAACCCAAATTTTTCGGTCAACCCTTTTGTATTCTACGGTACAATTTTGATGCCTCAGCTTTGATGCCTCAACTTCAACTTTGATGCCCCAGCTTGATGCCTCACCTTTGTTGATGGCTCAACTTTGATGGCTCAACTTTGATGGCTCAACTTTGATGGTGTCATCTTTGATGGTACCTATATTGTTGGTTCAGCTTTGATGACTCAGATTTATTGATGGTTCAACTTTGATGGTTCCCAATCACCGTAAGGAGTATCTAGTGATTCTATTAGTGTTTCATGAGTATTAGATGAGTGCCAGGTGAGTGCCAATGAGTGCCAAGTGAGTGCCAATGAGTGCCAAGTGAGATGCCAATGAGTGCCAAGTGAGTGCCACATAGTGCCAACTGAGTCGCCACTTTTTTCAAGCCTTTTTCTAGCCTCAACCCTGAGCCTAGAATAGCCCTAATTATGGGTGTTTACCCCTAGGTAATAAGGTATTGAGGAATCGATTTGTGTATATTACAATCTGCTAGAAGGCTTCCCTATTAGTTAGTATTTTTATAACACTTATAATCACTTACACTCTTCCATAGGACACTTACACTCACACGCACAGCGTACACTTAAACTTAACACTCACACAACTCGAAGCTCAATTTTGTGCCTCATTCTTTGATGACTCATCTTTGATGAAGTCAGCTTTGATACCACCTATATTGATAGTTCATCTTGATGACTCATCTTTTGTCTACCTCTAGATTATAAGCTGCCCCCAGGCCGCAGCATGATCCCACCGCGCGAAAGCCCACGACCCCGGAACCCGCAGGTGCGTCCCGCCGCGTCCCGCCGCCCGCGTGCGCCCGCAGGCGCCATATCCCCCGCGTACCCGCCCGCCGGTGCGCCCGCAGGCGCCATATTTTCGCGTACCCGCCCGCCGCGTGCGCCCGCAGGCGCAATATTTCCGCACGAATGAAAAATATATATATATACTATGAGTCATTCATTTTTTATTTCATACTTAAACATTTTTATTAAAAAAACATTTTCGCGAACCTGAAACTGTAACTCATACAGACATCTGTTTATATTTTATAATACTTTTTAATTCACAAATTTTTAAAATTGTTAAATAAGAAGAAAAAAACCAGTGTCCGATATATAAATTTTATTTACTACAAACTGTACAAATTTATAAAAACATTAACATTACAACCTTAAAGCAGTAAATCAGTAAATCAATAGGGTGTTACCTAACACCTAAGGGATTAGTATGCTTTTGTTTTACTGCTTTACTGCTTTAACTCATGTTTTACTGCTTTAACTCATATGTTTTACTGCTTTAACTCACATATTTATTAAAATTACATACCTTAAAGCCAGTAAATCGGTAAATCAATAGAGGTGTTACATAGCAAAAAAGGGTTAGTATACTTTTGTTTTACTGCTTTTACTGCTTTAACCTCATGTTTTACTGCTTTAACTCATATGGTTTACTGCTTTAAACTCAAACTTTTTATTAAAATTACATGCCTTAAAGCAGTAAGATCAGTAAATCAATAGAGGTTGTACGTTAGCAACAAGCGGTGTATGCTTTTGTTTTCTTGCTTTACTGCTTTAACTCATTGTTTTACTGCATTTAACTCATATGTTTTACTGCTTTTAACTCATATATTATTAACATTACATACCTTAAAGCAGTAAAATCAGTAATTCAAACCATCCTTACATAGCAACAAGGGGATAGTATGCTTTTGTTTTACTGTTTTACTGTTTAACGTCTGTTTTACTGCTTTAAACTCATATGTTTTACTGCTTTAACTCACCCTATATTTATAACATTACATACCTTAAAGCAGTAAATCAGAAATCAGAAAGAGGTGTGACCTAACACCAAGGGGGATTAGTATGCTTTTTGTTTTACTGCTTTAACTTATGTTTTACTGCTTTAAAACTCATGTTTATTGCTTTAACTCATGTTTTTACTGCTTTAACTCATATGTTTTTACTGCTTTAACTCATATATTTATTAACATTATGTTTTTTTATTTTGTTTTAATACTTTTTATTTATTTTATTATTATTTTTATTTATTTTTATTTTATTATTTTTATTTTTATGTTTTTATTTTTATTTTTATTATTATTTTTAGTGTTTTTTACTTCATAGCTATTGTTATTATTATTTAGAACACCCCCCCCACACATACACACACACACACTTACACTTAATACACACATCACTATGACACTTATACACACATTCACTATGACACTTACATTACCCATAGACACTTACATTTACACCTTATACACACGCGCGTCACACACACTTACACTTAAGTACACACATTTCACTATGACACTGTATACACACATTCACTATGACACTTACATTTACCCATAGGCACTTACATTACACTTATCACACAAAACACACACACACACACACACACACACACACACACACACACACACACACAGATTTACTTACACTCACACACAGATTTACATACACACGCAGATTTACTTACACTCACACAGATTTACTTACACTCACACACAGATTTACTTACACTCACACAGATTTACTTACACTCACACACAGATTACTTTACCACACAGATTTACTTACACACACAGATTACTTACACACACAGATTTACACACACTTACAAACACACAGATTTACTTACACACACACACACACACACACACAACCACGCACACTCACTTACACATATAACGTATTAATTTATTAAAAACATTTATGTTTTAATTAAAACACGTAAATTTATATTACTCATTCAAATATAACTAAAATTATTTCAAAGTTTCTTAAAACTTCTATAATAAATCAATCATTATCTTTGAACAAAGAATTTATTATTAACTGTTAATACTTTTTGTTTATAAATTTTATAACTATCAAGTTTTAAAATAACTTTTACTAAAATTTTATGAAATTTTATTAAAAACATATATTTTACGTTACCCTAAAAGCAACATAAATCAGTAAATCAGTAAGGTCAGCCCCTAGCACCCCTCTACACCAAGCTATGCAACGTTTTGTTCTATTGACTTACTGCTTTACATCATCTAGCCATGTAATAAGTATAAAAATAATTCATGAGGAATCATAGATCAATTCTCTGCATGTGCTATCAAAAAGCATGTAAGTGTTATAATCAAAATCTTATGCATACAAAAGTTCTTATTACAAAAGAGTACAAACTAGATGTATTACACTTACATTTATATTATTTTCGTTCGATTGTTAACTAAACAATTGGTATTTTGCAAAGTTTGTCAAAATACCTAACGGATTTTCGTTATTATTATTATAAATATTATTAATATTTATTATTTATTATTTATTATATTATTATTATTATTATGTATTATTATTATATGATTATTACTATGTACATTGGACAATTCCATCACGAGGAGAAAACACAACAACCCGCACTCTTTACAGATACGAAACTGACCTCTCTCTCTCTTAAAAATGTGTTGAAATAACTACTTTAGGCCTAAATTAGGATAATCCTTTTTGTATCCCGGTGCGATTTAAGGCTAATTCCAGGTCAAAATATTATTTCAAACTGACCTTTTTCTTTAAAATGTGGTGCAATAAAACTACTTTAGGCCTAAAGTTAGGATAAGCCTTTTTGTATCCAGGCTGATTTAAGCCTATACCAGGTCAAAAGGTAATTCCAGTATAGACAAGAATCATTGTTATTATTATTATTTTTCCAGATATAAGAATATATTTTGACCTGTGAATTTTGACAAATTATTGGTATTTTATTTTAACACCACCCCGGATACAAAAAGATTATTCCTAAATTAGCCTAAATAGTTATTTCAACACAATTTACATACAGAAGAGGTCAGTTTCGTATCGTAAGGAGTGCCGGCTTTTGTTTTCTCGTGATGGATTTTCAATGTACATAGATAATAATAATAATAATTAATAATAATAATTAATTAATAATAATATAATAATAATAATATAATAATAAATAATAATAATAAATAATAATAATAATAATAAAGAAAATCCGAATTATTTAAAGCCTTTGAATATTTTTATAACATACATTAGTTCTTCTCCTCGTCCTATCAAACACCATTCTTCTTAGAGAAGCCCTTAGAAAGATTTTAATAAAATACAGGTTATGTTAGCAGAGAAGAACTTATTTTGTTATTTTTATAATTATAACATGGCTAAAGATGATGTAAAGCAGTAAGTCAATGAACAAAACGTGGCATAGCTTCGGTGTAGAGGGGTGCTAGGGGCTAACCTAGCTTGATTTACTGATTTATTGCTTTTTATTAATAAAATATATGTTTTCTAGCAAAATCCTTAGTAGTTTACTCAAAATGTTTTATAAATAGATATAAAATTTATAAACAAAAAGGTGATTAACAGTTAATAATAAATTCTTTGTTCAAAGACCAATGATTGATTTATTATAGAAGTTTAAGAAACTTTGAATTAATTTTAGTTATATTTGAATGAGAAATATAAATTGTTATTTTTAATTAAAAACATAAAATGTTTTAATAAATTATACTTATATGGTAAGTGAGTGTGCGCATGTGTGTGGGTGTGTGTAGTGTGTGTGTGTGTGTAAGTAAATCTGTGTGTGAGGTGTAAGTAAATCTGTGTGGTGTTAAGTTAAAACTGGTGGTAAGTAAATCTGTGTGTTGTAAGTAATCTGTGTTGAGTGTTAAGTTAAATCTGTGTGAGTTTGTAAGCAAAATCTGCGTGTGAGTGTAAGTAAATCCTGCGTGTTTAGTAAATCTCTGTGTGGTTGTAAGTAAATCTGTGTGTGAGTGTGTGTGTGTTGTGTGTAAGCGTTAAATGTAAGTGTCTATGGTAAATGTAAGTGTCATAGTGAATGTGTGTCATAAGTGTCATAGTGAATGTGTTGTATAAGTGTAAGTGTGTGGGTTGACCGCGTGTGTAATAAGTGATAAATGCGTCACAGTTGTCTAGGTAAATGTAAGTGTCATAGTGAATGTGTGTATAGTGTCATAGTGAATGTGTTTATAAGTGTAAGTGTGTGTGTGTGTTGTGTGTGTGTGTGTATGTGTGTTTCTAAATAATAATAACAATAGGCATGAAGTAAATAACACTAAGATATAATAATAAAAAATTAAAACATAAAATAATAAAAAATAAAAATATAATAAAAATTAAATAAAAAGATTAATAATAAAATAAATAAAAAGTATTAAAACAAAATAAAAAACATAATGTTAATAAATATATGAGTTAAAGCAGTAAAACATATGAGTTAAAGCAGTAAAACATATGAGTTAAAGCAGTAAAACAGTTGAGTTAAAAGCAGTTAAAACTAAGTTAAAGCAGTTAAAGCCAGTAAAACAAAAGCCTACTAATCCCCCCTTGGTGTTAGGTTGAGAGCAGTTTGATTACTGATTTACTGCTTTAAGGTATGTAATGTTAATAACTATATGAGTTAAAGCAGAAAACATATGAGTTAAGCAGTAAAACAGGGAGTTTAAAGCAGTAAAACAGCTAAACAAAAAACATACTAATCCCCTTGGTGCTATGTAGCATCTATTGATTTACTGATTTACTGCTTTAAGGTATGTAATGTTAATAAATATATGAGTTAAAGCAGTAAAACATATGAGTTAAAGCAGTAAAACATGAGTTAAAGCAGTAAAGCAGTAAAACAAAAGCATACTAACCCCTTTTTGCTATGTAACACCTCTATTGATTTACTGATTTACTGCTTTAAGGTATGTAATTTTAATAAATATGTGAGTTATAAAGCAGTTAAAACATATTGAGTTAAAGCAGTAAAAACATGAGTTAAAGCAAGTAAAGCAGTAAAACAAAAGTATACTAACCCTTGTTGCTATGTTAAACACCTCTATTGATTTACTGATTTTACTGCTTTAGGTATGTAATTTTAATAAATATGTGATTAAAGCAGTAAAACATATATGAGTTAAAGCAGTAAAAACATGAGTTAAAAGCAGTTAAAGCAGTAAAACAAAAGCATACTAATCCCTTAGGTGTTAGGTAACACCTCTATTGATTTACTGATTTACTGCTTTAAGGTATGTAATGTTAATGTTTTAAATAAAATTTCGTACAGTTGTAGTAAAATAAAATGTTTATATATCAGACACTCTGGTTTTTTTCTTCTTACATACAATTTTTAAAAATTTATAAATTAAAAAGTATTAAGTAAAATATAAAAGATGTCTGTAATGAGTTACGGTTTTAGGTTCGCATTGAAAAATGTTTTAATTAAAAATGTTTAAGTATGAAATAAAAATGAATGATCGTAGTATATATATATATTTTTCATCGTGCGCGGAATATTGCGGCCTGCGGGGGCGCACGCGGCGGGCGGGGACGCGAGGATATGGCGCCTGCGGGCACACGCGGCGGCGGTTACGCGGGGATATGGCGCCTGCGGCGCACGCGGCGGGCGGGACTCGGCCGGGGACGCACCTGGGTGCGGGGTCGTGGCCTTCGCGCGTGGGATCATTTGCTCGGCCTGTGGGCAGCTTATGATCTAGAGGTAGACAAAAGATGATTTCATCAAAGATGAATCGATCAATATAGGTGGTATCAAGCTGACTTCATCAAAGATGAAGTCATCAAAGATGAGGCAACAAAATTGAGCTTCGAGTGTGTGAGTGTAAGTGTAAGTGCACCTGTGCGTTTAATGTAAGTGTCTATGGAGAGTGTAAGTGCTTAAAGTGTTATAAAAATACTAACTCATAGTAGGAAGCCTTCTAGCAGATTGTAATATACACCATCGATCCTCATACCTATTACCTAGGGTAGACACCCATATTAGGGCTTTTCTAGGCTCAGGGGAGGCTAGGTAAAGGCTTGAAAAAGTGCACTCAGTTGGCACTATGTGGCACTCAGTGGCACTCAGTTGCACTATGTGGCACTCACTTGACACCATTTGGCACTCACTTGGCACATTCATTGGCACTCACTTGGCACTCACCTGGCCTCACCTGGCACTCATCTAATACTTATAGAACACTAATAGAACATCACTAGATACTCCTTACGTTGATTGGGAACCATCAAAGTTGAACCATCAATAATCTGAGTCATCAAAGCTGAACCAACAATATAGGTACCATTAAAAAAGTTGACACCATCAAAGTTGAGCCATTTAAAAGTTGAGCCATCAAAGTTAGCCATCAACAAAGGTGAGGCATCAAAGCTTGGGCATTAAAGTTGAGGCATCAAGTTGAGGCATCAAAGCTAGGCATCAAAAATTGTACCGTAGAATACAAAAGGGTTGACCGAAAAATTTGAGTTCTAAATTGACCCATGGAAGACCCAAAGGGTTGGTCGAAAAATTAGGGTTGCTGAAAATTAGGGTGGGTCAAAATTGACCAATGGTAAGCCAAAAGGATTGGTCGTGTGTTTGTACGTGTTGTATAAGTGTTAAATGTAATGCAAGTAATCTATGGGATGAGTGTAAAGTGTCATAGTGATGTATGTATAAGTGTAAGGTGTGGGTGTGTGTGTGTGTGTGTGTGTGATTGTGTTTGTGTGGGTGTGTGTGTAGGTGTTCAAGTTAGGATAGATCCATAATACGTTCAAGTTAGGAACGAAATATGTACGGGTGGCCACGAGGGCAAAAAATGGCTTGCCAAAATTGACCCATGGTATATGGCAAGGTCAAGGCCGAAATATCATGGTCAAACAAGGTTAAGACATCAAAAAAAGGGGCTAAGCCCCTAAAGGAAGGACAAAAAATTACCGTGGGTCCAAAATTGACCCATGGTATCTGTCAAGCTTTGGAGAAAAGGGCAAGGACAAAAAAGGTAAAGACACCAAAAAATAGGGCTAAGCCCCTAAAGGGTGGCCAAAAATTAGGGTGGGCCAAAATTGACCCATGGAAGACAAAGTTGCGTCCGAAAAAAATTAGGGTAAGGGTACGTTTACCCAAACGGGGTTTTTGGGGGGCTTTTTTTTGCTTACGCAACCGTTTGGCGCAACCCTTCTTCGAAGGGTTGCAAAAATTAGGGTTGCCGAAAAAATTAGGGTTGCCAAAAAATTAGGGTTGCCAAAAAATTAGGGTTGCCAAAAAATTTGGGTTCTCCAAAAATTTGGGTTGCCCAAAAAGGTCAAGGTCAGGTAAAAAATTCGAGCTCAAAAAAGGTCGCGGTCAGAAAAAGGTCAAAAAGGGGGCGGAGCTACGTGCTCCAATATCACTGATATACTACTAGCAATGCTGAAAATCTAGTAATTTTCTTATTATTTCATGGGCCAAATATTCCTTTATGTTAATCTCTATAATTTACTCAGCAGCTTTGTTTTGTGTCAGTGTGGGTGAAGAATGACTATTAACAGTCCTGTACATTACGGTACAGTTATTAAATATTATCTGTCTAAGACCATTCTCAAAAACTGAACATCACTAATATATGTATACTTAATTATTTAATAGAAGAAGGTGAAAAAGGTACTCTTTTTCCTTGTCTCTTTCACAAGTAATAATATAGGAGGCACTACCTTCTTTGCCTTCTCTGAAAACCCACCTCTTATATATATATATATATATATATATATATATATAAATATATATATATATATATATATAATATATATATTATATATATATATATATATATATATAAATATTATATATTATAGATATATAATCTCTGAATACATACTATTATATATAATATATATATATATGATATTGTACCATCCAACCTGTTAGGGTATGCCTGTCAGATGCTACTCTTCCAGAATCTTCTCCAAAGATTTCTACTCTTCAAATGTTTCGTTCTTTCTTTTACTTCCTCTACCGTCTTGCCTCTACGTTGTACAGCCTCCGCCACCGAATCCATCCATCTCTTCCTCGGTCTTCCTGCTGGTCTCCTACCTTCTTTTCTCCAATCCATCATCTCTCACAATCTCTCCCCTTCCCTCATTCTTTTCACATGTCCAAATCATCTTAACTGGTTTCTCTCCACGCATTACAAAACAGGTTCCATCCCATTCTTTCCTCACCAGGCTCGCTCCTCATTCTGTCTCTCAACCGATACTTCCTCTAATGAGTACTTAAGTACCCTCATTCCGACCGCTTCTGATTCTGCTTTTTGCATTCATATTCATTGTCCAGCATTCAGATCCAAACAACAATATTGAAAGTGAATGTTTTAATATTAATATTTTAACCTCTGTTGGTATCCTTTTCTCCTTGCCAACGGGTATAACATTCCCACTTCTGAGAAAATTCTCAATTCTCCCTTACAACTCGTCATCTTGTCTTTCCTTTGATCATCAAATACCACGCCCAAAATACTTAAATCTATTCCACTTGCTTAAGCCTTATATCTTCCATGTTCACTACTATCTACTTCCCTCTCTGCCTTGCAATCACCATTATTCCGTCTTTTCTCTGTATTCTCAGTGCCCATTGACTTTCAGCACCTTCATCCACCTATCACAGGCTTCTTGCAGCGTCTTGAGCTCTGATGTTTACAACTCCGCATCATCCGCATAAACCAAAGTGTGCTCCCTATTTTCCCTTATGCATATCCTTTTAAGGCAGCTGTCCAGGTAAAGTGCAAAGAGCAATGGTGACAGTACACTTCCCTGTCTAACCCCCGTTTTCACTTCAAACCACTTCTCTCATCCTGTTCCTCTAACCGAATTTATTGGATTTTCATACATACTTTTAATGGCTGCTATCAGACTTTCTGGTATGGCATACATCGGATCTT